>NEWO01000242.1:526847-548182 GCA_003013225.1 Phalaenopsis aphrodite | reverse complement strand
CCATTCAAGGGGGTCTTATACCAATCTCGAAAGGTTAAGAATATGATGTTGTGTTCCGTTCAAGGGAGTCTTATACCTATCTCAAAGATGTGTGTTCCATTAGGAAGGAAAGCTCGATGCCTCACATCCGACCAAAATAGTGACGGAGAGCTGCCACTATATTGGGAAGGAAAGCTCCGTGGCCTATATCCAACCTAGGAGGTAGTCAAAAGGAAAATAGTGTTTCGATACTGGCTTTGAGAACAACCTGAACGTAGTGCAGAAAGTTTGTGATGTTGAACTCATAAATGTGTGTCGTGTGAAAAGGTTGACATTGGTGAGGAAGATATGTGGAATTTTGTAAGGTTTTGTGCAAATATTAAATTTTGTGAGGATGTGAAGAGAATTAGTGCAGACAAGGATAGTCGTACTGTGCGAGCAAAGATTAAGATACCTTGAAATCAAGAGAAACAACTCAACTGATTTATTTTATTTTCTTATTATTATTATTATCACATTTAATTATCAAAATATATTTTCAAAATTCAATTTTTATTGGTTGATTTTTCAAAAAAGTATTTTGTCTGAATTTTATTATTATAAAGTTTTTATTGTTCTGTTCTTCATTCATTGTAGTTTGGAACCAACGTATGGTTCCATGGCTTTTATCCATCACACAGAAGGGCAATTGAACAAACAGACAAAAATTCTGAAAGAGATTTCATTAAACTACTTCAACGGGTGTTACAGATTGAGTACAGACCAAAGCCTCAAAAGGTACAATATGTTGAACCCATCAAAGTACATCTGAAAATATCTCATGTTGGGTACATATCACAAGCTGTTTTCCTGCCTGGATCATAGATTTTATCCTCAGGAATAGGGGAAAGCAAGTTTTCTGCCTCCCTCGGTGTCTTCTTTCTTCGTGTAGGAAAGTTTTATGCTTTCAGCGATTGGCATTTCTGCGTTGAGTTCTTCACAATGGTGCATCTGGTGGTCTTTCATCATTAACAATAGGTCTCCGGTTAGTGCAGTTATCATAAATGACAGGCGACTTGTCCCCTCCATCGGATCTTGCTGCATTATCACATTCTTCCCCTTTAGTGAGGAATTCTCTTTGGTGTTGATCTTTAGCATTGATGGTAGCCCTTCTTTTTCTCAACAACTAACCACGTCCATCAGGGGACCCTCATAGTCCATGTCGACTTGAGTGAAGTCCAAGTCGAAGTATATGGTGTCACCCTGCGGTGTCCTTTCCTCGTTAATTGTGAGGTTCTAGCCATCTTTAAAAGCAAAAATCAACCTCTATCCTGACATTTTCTCTGCAGACAACAGGAAAAACATCAGTACGCTGAGATTTAGTAAGAACAAGAACAAAACAAAGTGTTTTTTTAGAGAAAATTTTCAATTTTATATTGGTGAGAAAATCATTTATTTACATATATATATTATCCTTAGACCAGTGGTCTAGCAGAATTATCTAATCGTGAAATTAAAAGAATTTAGGAAAATATTATAGTTCCTAACAAATTGGATTGGTCTGTTGGATTAGATAAGGCATTATGGGCTTACAGGATAGCATACAAAACTCCTATAGGAATGTCCCCAAATAGACTTATTTTTAAAAGATTTATCACTTACCAGTAAAATTGGAGCGTAGAGCTCATTGGGCTATTAAGTAATTTAATTTTAATTTAAAAGATGTTGGTGAGAAAAGATTGATGCAACTAAATGAGCTTGATCAGATCAGAAATAAATCTTATGATAATGCTAAGATTTATAAAGAAAAAAAAGAAAAACTAGCATGATTGGAAGATAATAAAAAAGAATTTGAACCTGGATAAGAGATTCTATTGTATAATATAAGATTCAAATTATTTCCAAGAAAACTTAAATCTAGATGGATTGGGTCATATATTGTGATAAAAGTTTACCCATATGGAGTAGTAGATATTGAAGATCCAAAAACTAAAAAAATATTTAAAGCTAATGGGCACAGGTTGAAACCTTACTTTGATAGCTAGAGATATAGTTTTAAAGAGATTTTAATGTTGACTCACCAAGAGTAAAGATTTAAAATATTGGGCTAACTACATTAAACCAAGCGCATTGTGGGAGGCAACCCATAGTTAGGTTTATAGTTAATTTTAGTTTGTTTTTACATTATATAAGCTCTTTCAATGAATTCTACTTTCTTTAGAGTTTTACATGTTAACAAAATACATAAAACACTTCAATTATTGAATTTTAAAGAAGGAATGAGAATTAATTGGGCCTTAGGAGAGGCGGCCCATAATTGTGCAATGGCGCCTAGGTGGCGAAAATTGGCGCTTAAGCGCCAACTTACAAAGCACTCGATGCCTAAGCGCCTAAATCTAGCCCTAGGCGTTATAATTAGAAAAACCCTGAAAGATTCTATTGATAGTTTTAGACAAATTTTTCTCCATATAATTCCTAGAACTCATCATTTGGAGTTAATTCAAATCTGTAGGGAGGGAGAGGATCCACTATTCATGTTCTTATGGCTTTGAACTCCAAAGGGAAATACAAATATGGGATCTCCAATCAAATAAAGTTCATCAGTTTTGATACACAGAAATTTATATGATAGAAATCTTATGAAGAAGAAATTGATCAGTGAAAGAGGTTTTATTAATTAAGGTTTCAATACTCGTGGTAGTCGTGTGGAAGAGCTAATTGTGGAAAGATGATGAGAAGTACTATGCTACAAAACTGCTGCAGTAGTCATTCCTGTCGTAAAAGGATTGTTTGCTAATCTGCATGGGATTAACCAGGGAGTTTTCTATTTTTGAGTCAGGTGGGCTCCTTTTACTCCTTTAAGAATCAATGAATTGTTCTTGATAGAGAATGTTCCAATTTGTCACTATGCTAACTTCTCTTCTACAAGAGACAATTTAAATGAAGTCTTCAAATTTCTGATAGATGAAGATGGAATTTGAGAAACAAACAATTCTCAAAGTCATGGCTAGCCTAACATAAACCCAACTTTTAGCTATTTTGACCCAAATTGGACCCATGTACCAAAATTGACTTAGCCATGCCTAAGCCACCAAATTGATGACTCCACTGCCACTAAGTGTACCCTATGAACCAGGCTAGACCCACCTAAAACAGCCAAGGTGAGCTATGGACCAATGGTCCCTTGATTTAAGGGATTTTACCCCATATTTTTGCTTAAACTCAAATATCTTCTTCATCATCATTTACCCTTAGGATTTAACCATCATTAGCAGTTCCCTGACCTCCCTGAGCCAAGAAGTGACCAGACTCTAACTAGCCACCACCTTAGCCGTCGGAAACAGCCACCCCAAGGGAGCCCCAAATGGCTAAAACCTAAAATTGAACCTCCTTGACTTAGCTTACTCCCATTGGCCATTGGAGGCTTTCTTCCCTCCACCTCAACAAGCTTTAGTACCCAACTCCAAGCCCTGAGCTCCACCAGGCAGCCATGGCTTTAAATGGACCTTTCTACGGCTAAGGAAGAGAGTGCTGGAACCTTTAGGATACTCTGTCAAAATATCACCAGAGCTTCTCCAAACCATCCCAAGTGAAATCCCCTTGCTCTCAGACTTTGATAACCACCCCTTAGAGCCAATTTCTCCACTAAAATTTACCCTAAAACTAGGATAGATCTCTCTACTCTGCCATAGTGCACCAAACTTCAATTGATTGTGCACACACTATCCTCTGAAATAGCTTTTAGCATAGCTCTAGACCAACACCTGAAATCCACCTTGAATCGAATTCATACCTAGACAATTCACCAAGTCTTGGAACTTCATCTGGAGGTTCATTAGACCCAATCAAAGCTACCACAACCATCTGATTGAGGCCTCCCCTCTCAGACAAAGGTATTGAACTCTAACCCTAATTTGAGCTTATCTCCATGTGCAATGGCTATATTTCATGCTTGATTAACCATATAGATAGGTTTGTCTTGAGTAGATGAAGGTTTAGAAACAAACCCCATTCAATTTAGTTAAGTCTAGACGAAGATCTTAAGGTTTTAGTGTGAACAGCTCACGGGTTAGGTCACTACGATGAACGAGTGTCGTCTGATCGCACGTTTATTCAGTGAATGGTCCTAATGAAGTGAAAAAAAGATATGGTTCATAAAGCGCGGTCTGTGTACATGCTACGTGGCTTGCGGCATTAAATGGCGGAGCGACGTGTGTGTGGTTCGGATCCGCCTAGGATGAGCTTACGCTTAGCTGGATAAGTAAATAAATCAGGATTTTCTGATTTATTTAAGTACCAGAGCTTTAAAAATCATATCCTTGCATAAAAAAATCATAAAAATAAAAGAAAAATACCCACTTGCTCAGTGAACAGAGGAGAATAATGTGACTAAAAATAAAATTATTTGTCAAACATATGATTTTTAATTAATTAAATACCCTCTAAGATATTTTAATTCTCCATGACTTAAGAAGGCTCACTATGACTTGAAATTTTTAGGGTTCATACCTCATCACAGAAGGAATGTCCTCTGGTTTTTCTGAGGTCAGAGACATCTCTATGCTTCTAGGCCTAATTTTCAAGTTAGGGTGACTATTTTGGCTTATCTTAATTATATAAATCAAATTATCACTTGAAAAATTATGAGAATAATTTTAGTAGGTTTCCTGTGGTAAGAGAAGTCTAGGAAAAATATCATAAAGTTTTGAATAATCTTAAGAATTTCTATATTTAATTAAATGTGAATATTTTGTATCATGTAAACTAAATACTTATAAAAAATTGACAAAATCAATCCCACATTGTTCATAAAAATAATGTTTATCCACTGTAAAAAATTGAAAATTATTTGGCTAAGTCCAAGCACTAAAGTTGATTTTCTAAGAGACCTTATATTTTTGTACAAAAATAATTATAATAAATTACATACACTTGGAAAAATTTTGAAAAGTGTTTTTCTAAGTTCCTTGTAATCAGGGGCACTTAGGAAAAATAAAAGTTATTTTTGGTAAAGTACTTAATTTTTAGCTTCATTTTGGATTTAAAATAATTAGAAATAATTAAAAAATCCCCAAAAATATCAAAATATTTCAAAATGTGTCTAATTGTTCTCTGATCACTTGAGACTCATTAAAATATTTTTTCTAATCTTCCTTAGTTATAAATAAATTTTTAGAAGCTTAAAAGTGAATTTTCCTTACTCTCATAGACTTTATCGGGCCACTATGTTTCACAACATATTTTAACGAATCAATTGACTAGATTGATAAGTAAATTAAGCGTAGAGTTTAAATTATCACAATTTATGGAATTAAAAGCATCTCTATGAACTTCATTCCTACACACAATTATTACTCATCGTAGGGAGAAAGACAAAGGAAACTACTCAGATCACATGGGGAAGAAACAACAACACATAGATTTATAGATAAATATAAGTTTACAAAAAAAGACTAAGTAAAATAAATAAAGTACACAACTTATCTTAAACTCCATCCTAAGAAATCCTTCTAATTCCTTTGAGTCTCACTCTCCTTACAATTCCACATCAATCTCACTTAGAACCGTAGTGAAGAAAAAATCTCTCACTTCTCCTCTTCTCCTCCAAATCTAAGAAAGCCTCGAAGACTTTCTCCTCTCCAAGGAGACTCCCTTTCTAATTAAAATATTTCTTTTATCTCTAAAAAATAACCCCACTTTGAATTTCCAGAAGACTCTTTAAATAAAACTCTCAAAATCTCCAAGAGTTTCTTAAGGAACCCCTTCAAAATTCATCCAAGTTCATTTAATATTCTAGATAACTACCTTTGATGCCTAGGCACCAGGCTCTCTGTTATCCGGCACCCAAGCGCCAAATCAACATTGGCCTCTTTGCTTCTTTTGACTCCAAATAGCTCTATTTTCATTCCATTTCCAACATTTAGTGTACCTACAACCAAAAACATCAAAAATATCTATCATTAAAGTGCAATATCGTTAGAAATAAGCATTAAATATACAAATAAAAGTAAGAAAATTTAGGTATGTAAACTCTAATTCTATAATTCTTTGGATGATTCACTCTTTGGTTCATGTCGAGCGTATTAAATTTGATGCATATTTTGAACTAAGATGTGATTCGTTATTTAATAAATTTAATAAAAGAGAGAATTAAAAATTAAAATTAAATGAAACGGAACTCATAAAAAGTCCATTAAAATCTAAAATAAAATACAAATTTCAAAATAAATAAAAATAAAAATAAAATCATCAAAATTCTAAATTTATTTAAAAATAAAAAAAATCAATAATAAATACAAAATAATAACAAATTAGAAAATAATTGAAATTAAAGTTGTAATTGGAATAAAATAAACCTAATAATAACAAAAGAAATCAAAATCAAAATAGATTTAAAAATACAACAAAAATTACATAAAATTTCTAAAGTGGCTAATAACCAATTTAAATTGATAATTATTTAATAAATATAAATAATAATAAATTTTAATAAAATTTTCCTCCATGCACTCTCTCACCACCACATTCAC
Source organism: Phalaenopsis aphrodite (assembly GCA_003013225.1). Taxonomy (NCBI): domain Eukaryota; kingdom Viridiplantae; phylum Streptophyta; class Magnoliopsida; order Asparagales; family Orchidaceae; genus Phalaenopsis; species Phalaenopsis aphrodite. The sequence goes on along the minus strand of NEWO01000242.1, from coordinate 541,694 downwards.
ACATCATTTTCAAAATTCACCCAAACCTACTCATCACCCGAAATTCACTTCTTCAAAATTTTTAAACTCTCCAACACACCCACCTTTAATCATCTACAATCACCTGGATTTATCAGAACATGGCGTGATTTAGTGCAAAAATTCCTTGCTTTTACATCATCAAAAATTGTGAAGTTTAGAAATGAAATAACATCTTTTTGTCAGTTTGAAGGGGAATCTATTTATGAAGCATGGGAACAATTTAAAGAATTACTGAGAAAATGTCCACACCATGCTATACCAGATTGGCTAATAATTCAAAATTTTTAAAATAGATTAGTTGGATCTCTTAGATCTATTATCGATGTCGCTGTTGGTTGTTCATTGATGTTAAAACCATTTCATGAAGTTTATGCTTTCATTGAAGAGATGGTTACTAATAATTTTCAATGGCCTTCTTAAAGAGTAAATCCTAAGAAAGTTGCTAATATTCATGAATCTGATGATTTTGCAATGTTAGCAAATCAAGTTACTACAATTTCAAGGAAGTTAGACCAACTTGGAATGAATTTTTCTCAACTAATTGCAATGATTGAAGACAACTGATTAGGCTAAATGGTAGATTCTAAAGCATCATTAGAAACTTTAAATGTCATAAAAAAGCATAATAACCCAAATTTAAACTATTATAACCCAGGTTGGAAGAACCATCCCTACTTTAACTGGAACAATACTTCAGGTGGTAATAATCAGTAATGGGGGAACAACCAAGTAAACTCATTGGGAAACTAGAACAACCAAGGGAATAGTAGTTATAGACCTACTTATCCTCTAGGTTTTAATAGTAATCCACAATTCGAAGAGAAAAAGTTGTCTATAGAAGAAGTAGTGTTAAAATGGGAAATTAGTTACAAAGTCAAGGAGCTACAATTTGAAATATTGAGAATCAATTGGGACAAATAGCAAATCCATTAAGTAGAAGATCCCAAGGAACACTTCTTAGCAATATAGAAGTAAATCCAAAAGATCAGAATAAAGAGCAAGTAAAATTCATTCAATATAGAAGCGGAAGAGAATTGGAAGGAAGAGTTCAAAAAGAAACTGAAGTAGAGAGAAAAGAAATTGAAGAGCCTGAAGAGGACGTTCCAAAAGGTTTGTCCACTTAAAATTGACTTAGAAAAACCACCACCTCCATTTCCTCATAGGCTAAGTCAACAAAAGTTTGATAAACAATTTTCAAAATTTTTCAGAAGCTTACAATTAATATTCTATTTGTTGAAGCCTTAAAATAAATGTCAAGCTATGAGGAGTTTATGAAGGATAATCTTAACAGGAAAACGAAGTTTGAAGATAAAAAGATTGTTGTACTTAGTGAGGAGTGCAATGTTATAACTTAGAAAAAGCTTCCTGAAAAGCTTAAAGATCCTGATAACTCACAATTCCATGTGCAACAGATTTTATAAGAAAGTTTTATGTGATTTAGGTGAAAGCATTAACCTTATGTCATTATCAATATTTAAAAGATTGGGATTAGGAGAAATATCTCTTATTACTGTAACTATGTAATTAGCAGATTGTTTAATAACATATCCTAAAGGAGTTATAGAAGATGTCTTAGTGAAAGTGGATCAATTTATTTTTCTTATTGATTTCATTGTGCTAGATCTTGAGGAATATAAGGAGATACCTATCATTTTAGGGAGGCATTTCCTAGCTACAAGAAGAACAATGATGGATGTGTAGAAAGGGGAATTAACTATGTATGTCAATGATCAGACAGTGACGTTTAATATTTCAAAATCAATGAAATACCATGCAAAAGGTAAATATGATGAATGTTATAAAATGGATGTGATAGGATATTTAAGTGAATGTCATTTCAAAACAACTTAGGAAGAGAAATCTGAAATGAAAGAGTTGGAACACGAGCAAGAAGAGGAATTATATCAATTTGAAGATTTTTACAAGGAAGATTCAAATTATGTTTAAGAAAGTTTTGAAGTTTTGGAAACGACAGAAAAAGATAAATATTTTTTTCCATCGACTGAGAAACCTCCTAAGCTTGAGTGGAAGTTACTTACTGAACAATTAAAGTATGCCTTTTTAGGTGATTCCTCAAAATTACCTGTTTTAATTTCCTCAAAATTAACTACAAAAGAAGAAATGAGTTTAATGAAAACTTTGAAGAATTATAAGAAATTCTTTGGATGGACAATTGCTGATATTAAAGGAATCAGTCCTTCAATTTGTATGCATAGAATTCATATGAAAGAGAACTGCAAACATAAGGTTGATCCTCAAAGGAGATTAAATCCAATTATGAAAGAATTTGTTAAGAAAGAGATTTTAAAGTGATTAGATTCTAGAATTATCTACCCTACTTCAGATAGTGCCTGGGTTAGTCCAATTCACTTCATTCCTGAGAAAGGAGGAGTTACTATGACTATGAATGAACATAATGAGTTAATACCAACAAGACAAGTCACAGGGTATCGAATATGTATTGATTATGGAAACTTAAATCTCACCACTAGAAAAGATCATTTTTCACTACCCTTTCTAGATCAAATGTTGGATAGACTAGTTGGGCATAAAAACTTTTATTTTTTGGATGGATATACTGGTTATCACCAAAGAGGAAAAGCTCCTAAGGATCAAGAGAAAATAACTTTTACCAGTACTTATGGCACATTTGCTTTTAGAAGAATGCTCACTGGTTTATGTAATACATAAATATATATGATGGTTATTTTATGATGGTTATGATGTGATTTAATTGAAGAATGCTACATTTCAAAAATATATGATGGTTATTTTATGTGATTTAATTGAAAAAAGAATTGAAGTTTTTATGGATGATTTTTCAGCGTTTGGAACTTCATTTGAATCATGTTTGGAACATTTATCAAAAGTTTTTAAGCGCTATGAAGAAACAAATTTAGTCCTTAACTAGGAAAAATGTCAAATTATGATAGCAGGAGGAATTGTTTTAGGACATCATATATCAAAATATGGTATGAATGTAGACCCTGCAAAAGTTCAAGTGGTCGTTAAATTACCTTTCCCAACAAGTGTGAGGGAAATTAGGAGTTTTTTTTTGGACATGTTGGATTCTACAAGCGGTATATTAAAGATTTTTTAAAAATTGCTAAGCCACTATGACAATTGCTTGAAAAAGAAGTAATTTTTAATTTAGATAAAGAGTGCCTAAAACCTTTTGAGTTATTAAAAGAAAAATTAGTCACTGCACCAAGTACTGTTTCACCAGATTGGGAAAAACCTTTTGAACTAATGTGTGATGCAAGTGATTATGCTATTGGAGCTATTTTAGGACTAAAGCATGATAAGATTTTCAAAGTAATTTATTATGCTAGTATAACTCTTAATGAATCTCAAAATAATTATACCACAACTGAGAAAGAGTTATTAGCAGTATTATATGTTTTTGATATATTCATATCATACTTAACTAGAAGTAAATGTGTTGTGCATATTGATCATCCTGTTATTAAATATTTAAAGAAAAAGAAGGATGCAAAACCAAGACTAATAAGATGGATTCTTCTTTTGTAAGAATTTAACTTTGAGATAATAGTTAGGAAGGGAGCTGAGAATCAAATTGCTAATTATCTTTACAGGCTTGAATTAGAAAAACCCCTATGTTTTAAAAAAGAAATTAATGAACATTTTTCAGATGAAGAATTATTCAGTATTAATGAGTGGCATGTTTCATGGTATGCTTGCATTGTGAACTTCATTATTAGTGATATTATACCCTATGGAATGACATACCAACAAAAGAAATATTTATCTGAAGCTGAGGCCTATTTCCATTTTTATATAAACATGGAAAATTTCTAAGTATTCGAACATGCGTCCCTTTAGAAGAAACTTATGAAATTATCCAAAAATGTCATAATTTTAATTGTAGGAGACATTTTGGTGTTGATAAAATAGCATACAAAATTTTGCAATATGAATTTTATTAATCTACAATCTTTAGAGATTTTAACGCTTATATCAAAACTTGTGATCGATGACAATGAGTAGGCAATATTTCTAGGAGAAATGAGATGCCCTATTAATTATGTGTTAGAAGTGGAGATATTTGATGTTTGGGGATTAGATTTCATGAGACCATTTATACCATCTTTCAGAAATTTATATATATTGTTAACTGTAGACTATGTATCCAAATGGATAGAAATTATTGCTTTACCTATATGTGATGCTCAAAGTGTTGCAAAGTTTTTAAGTACGAACATATTTTGCAGATTTAGGATGTCAAGAGTGATCATAACTGATGGGGGAATTTATTTCAGAAATGCAATGATGGAGAAATTATTAAGGAAATATCATATCAACCATCAAATTGCTACTGCTTATCATCTTCAAACAAATAGTTTGACTGAATTATCCAATCGTGAAATAAAAAGAATATTTCAAAAATTTGTGAATCCAACAAAAATGGATTGGTCAGTCAAACTTGACTATGTTTTGTTGGCTTATAGGATTGCATATAGAGCTCCAATAGGAATGTTACCATACAGACTAATAATTAGGAAAGTTTGTCATTTACCAGTTGAACTTGAGCATAAATCATATTGGGCTATTAAAGAATTTAACTACAATTTAAACAATATTGGTGAGAAAATGCAATTGCAATTAAATGAGCTTGAAGAGATAAGAGATGAATCTTATGAAAGTGTTGAGATTTATAAAGAAAATATGAAAATGTGGCATGATCCGAGGATTCTTATTAAAAACTTTGAGTCAGGGCAACAAGTTTTGCTATGTAATGCAAGGTTAATATTATTTCCAAGCAAACTTAAGTCCAGGTGGATGGGCCCATTTATTGTGATATAAGTTTATTCTTATAAAGTTGTGGATATCAAAGATCCTAAAACTGAGAAATTATTCAATGTCTTGCTTTCTAAACTAAAAATTCATTTTTAACCTTGCTCATGAGTTCCACTAGTGCAGAATCAACGAGTCCCGCATGAAGTGCTCCACAAATGAAGAAACCCCAAAATAAAGGTCGCAAGACCATCAAAGCATCTGGTTTTCCACATAACATATCAAGAGAATTGCTTGAAGCCAAACAGTCGTCAGGGAACCGTCTCCTACTCGGTGATAGTCTGATTTTCACGCTAACCACTAAGGTTAGTGCCATTAAAGCTCACATTCCAAAAATAAATAACAATAATAATAAATAATAAAATTTTAAAAAAAATTGTTCAGAAAGAATAAATAGTAGAAATAAGGCCCACGTATTAGCTTCTGTGAGCTCCGTTGGCAAAGTAAAGCAGCTCGTCTGTGTGGAAAAAAAAAAATGATACCGCACGAACAAACCCAGCCCATCCTTTTAATGCGCTCGATGAAGCTTATCATTTTGGTTATGATTACTAGTTCAAGGATTCTTCACCGACGTAGAAAAGAATACATTAGACAATGGAAATTAGTTGCAGACACTGAAGTCTTCATTTAGAAAATGATTAATCACACACTGATGTCTGCTCGTCTTTGCTTGCTGCTTCCGGCTGCTAGCAATCCAGATGCTGGATATCTATTGTTGCTATAGTTTTCTGATGCTGAAACCGGTTGTTGTGGATAAAGTGTTGGAGGTGGTGGGAGATTCCGTTGTGCAGGAAGTGGAGGAAGAACATCGTATTTAAATTTGTCCCCACTTAAACTGCCAAAAATAGTTATGAAAAGATGTTAGAATGTTCTAAATAATGACGATCACACAAGGAATGATCTTATGTTATAAAAAATAAATAGACTTTCTGGTATTTTTAACTTTTTTTTTTGGAAAGACGAGAGAAGCGTCCAATGAATTTCATTAATAAATAGGATTACTAGCCCTTCATTTTACAGTAAAACTTCATTTACAAAAGAAATAGAGTGAATACAGGTAGTGACGGAACCAGAAATTTTTCTTGAGAGGCACAATCTAGCCATTTAAAGAAATGCTCTATTATATATATATATATATCCACACACACCCCTCCATCAAGTGAACCGCCATGAGATTAAATGGGTCCCAACATTGTCCGATTAAAAAGGAGAGCAGCAATCTAAAGGATGCAATACTGAGTGCTCCAGCAAGCCAGTCAACAAAATTGAGAAGGACAAAGCCAAACCTAAAAAGAGTTCAACAACCTGAATAAATAGCAAAACAAAAATTCATCTGCAGTATAGTGATATGTTATCGAGCTTTTTCAGATCTGAATTTCCAACGCTTGCTCTTTAGTTGAATTGAAAAAAGGAGTGCTGCTTCTTGCAATGTAAACATTAGTATTTTCATCTCCAAAAACTTTTAAATTTTTTTTTCTAGCAACATAAACTGTGCTGTAATATGTCTAGCCAAGAGAATTCTTACAATCAAAAGAGCAACACGAACTCAGAATTGCAAGAAAAAAGTAGGGCTGCTAGTGTCCAGCTCAAAGAAGAGGAATTCTTGCCATAATTTGTGAAGGAGTTGAGAAGATAGAGGTCAGAGAAAACAATAAGAGGAATAGCGGTGGGTTGGATTGAAACAATTTTAGGACTGATATTCCTCTAATGAAACTCCTTAATTCAACTTCAACTTCAACTTCTAACTTCACTACAAAAAATCTTTGGATTTGGATTGAGGTTTGCAGATTTGGGACAGGTAAAAGTCATGAACAAAAGAGTCACAAATGTCAAGCGAAAGCTTCCATTCATATAAAACGGGTGTCGAGCAAAGGTTTCTATTCATACAAAAACGGTTTGTACGATCTCATGACCATCAAAAGACGGGATAAAAAAGGGCACAGAATAAGAGATGAAAACTTGGACACTGTCTAATGCAAATGTTAGTCAAGATTTGAAAGTCATAAGAGGATCATTAGCAAAAGGAATACAAATCTTACCATAATGTTAGATATACCGATTCTAACTAACATGACAATAGAAGATGAGGATGTCTGATCTAGAGTGTGACTTGCTTATTAAAGTCCTCTATTATAAGTTCGAAGTTCGAAGTTCGAAGTCCGGCGTATATCGCTTAAAGATAAATGGTTTTTATTAAAAAAACCACGGACCCCATTTGAAAGATCAATTCCAAATCATCACTACATCTAGTTAATGAAGAAGGATCGATCCGCAAGGGATAAGACCTAAAGTGTACCTTCTAGCTTCCAATGTTTACAAACTACAAACAAGTTCGCACAATTGCATAACCAACCAAAGCTTGGCTTCACATCTTTGCATTTTCATCAACCTCGACTTCACAAAGACAAGTTTTTTCACTATATACTTGAGATAGGTTAAAAAGCAGCAAAAATTAGGTCTCACATTGGTATGGGGATATGAAATGTCCTAGAATTAGGCAATCACACCTATATTTTCTTTGAAGAAATTATTCATCCAACTTACACTCACAAGATTGAAACTAGATAAAAAAAAAATTATTCAAGCCAATTTCCTGTTTTATTTTTAATGCAATATTTCTTGCACATCATCATTGGCGTGTTCTTCATTAAAGCAATAATTAAAAATAAACAAATGAAAAACCGTAAATAATCTGTACTAAAAACAATGCTCAATTTAATGTTCTGTTCTTAGGAGAATAAATGTAACGATTTTCAGGAGTGGCCTTTTTAGTTAAAGATGGGCATGAAGAAAAAGTAAATGCAGGGCAAGACATCAGAGGTCTAAGGTAGAGTAAAATGGCAGGAAAGTGAAGCATATTGAAATCTCCGTCTCACTTATTCCCGCATTAATGAAACAAGGCTAGACCGGCTGCATCAATTTTAAAACAGAAGGCTTCGTAAAATGACTTCCAAAAAAGGCGCTAATTCAAGTTATTACATTGCTAATTCAAGTTATTACATTGCTACAAGAAGTTCCTACAGAATGATAGCCTCGAACTATACAATTCGTACAGCCATGAACCTTTGTAGCAATAAATCAATTTGTTATCAATTTTGTTAAGAATTGGACCATATTTAGGGTCCTAATAATAAAAAGAGGATATTGAAGAAGTCTAGGGGTTTATTTGTAAACGTTCTGATACACAATTTAAGCCCATGATGTGCGCGTAAAAATTAGGTTTTTGAGCAATTCTTTCTTTTTGATATCAGAGCCTAACATAGCTGCCGCCTCTATCTCTCTCTCTCTCTCCAACCCGCCTGCCGCTTTCTCTAATGCCAGATCTCTCTATCGCTTCTAGCTCGCATAAACGCCTGTGCGTTTCTTCTCCATGAGAGCTGCTCCTAACCGAAACCATTGAGAAATATGATCAGACAAAGATGCGGGATTGTGATCTATCACGTCTTCTGATCGCGACTGTATCGTAGGGCTCGGTCACATTGCCACCTTCCCAACAAGCTCTGATTGCGACTCTAAAAGGGTTCGATCACGAAGGTCCTGGATCGCAATGGATCACATCGTCGCCTTCCCAGCAAGGTTTGATCACGACTGTATCACAGGGTTCTCTGTATGCTGCGATCCCGGAGTTACTTTCCCGACCGTATGGTAAGAAATTCGGACAGGAGATGGCTTATGCGGTTTGCTGCGAGGGAAAGAGTGGAGCAGCACTGTGCAAGGACGTGGGGAGGCAATAGAGAGAAACAAATAGGGAGAGACACGTGACTTCTGAGTATGAGATGTGGAGCAGAAGGAGAGAAAGAAAGATTGATGAGGAGGATTTCGAGCTTGAAGGTGAAGTAGATCAAGATCAGGTCAAGAAAAGCAAGGAAGTCGTGTGTGATATAAACTTGGATACTTGTGATTGAGGATGTCAGGAGAAGGAGATGGTATATGAGGTAAAAGATTAGAGCATCTGGAGAAGATAAGTCCTGCGGTTCAGAATGTCTTGATCGGGCTCATAGGGGGAGCTAGCGTCTCGACGGGAGCCACTACCTCAACACGTGCTCTGACTCAGGTGAAAGTATATCTCCCTCCTGTGGATCCGAAGTTTGATGGACCGGCCACGTATGTGAGTTGGTCGCGTCGGATCGAGGCTACTCTAGTAGGAAAGAAACTAGAGGGATATTTGATGGGATAAGGCTGAGCCAGAGATTGATAGTCTTCAAGGGGATGAATGGAGGACTGCACACGCCTTATTTTACACCTGGCAACTCAATGGTTCCATTTTAGCATAAAGCAATCAAAAGGTGAGGGACATATGCGGAAAATTGAAGTGGATTTATGCTGAGATAGAGAACCACATTAGGGTGTTTCAGATTTAGCGTGAGAAACAAATAGCGGTACAAAGTGATATATCGAATCAGAAATACGCCATAGCTTTTGAGCGGTTGTAGATAGATCTCAATCACTTCTCACTAATGTTGAGTTATGGCGATCCGGAGTGCAAGAAATGAGAGATTTTTTACACAAATGAGAACTATACAGTTTCTGGCCCATCTGAGCACGACCTCTGATAAGAGGAAATCAATCCTCCTAGCTGGTAAGTGAGAGAGTGAGAGGTACCAATCATATAACCTTGTTTAATGTTTTCCATGTTTCTTCTTTTCTAGTGAACATTTTATACATTAGTGTTATTATTCTCCAACTAAATTGTGATGTTTCTTTTGATATTCCTAAGGTGATCTTCCAAGAGAGGGGCAGCGAACAATTGGGACTGGAAGTGGCATGATGGATTTTGGTACTTGGACCAAGATGGGATGGACTCAGCCTTGACATCCATGGTAGAGAGTGATGGAGTAGGAGAATTTGGGAGGAGTGTTGATGATGTGTTGTTGCTACATCACAAACGCATAAGACACTCTTGTTTTATTTTATTGATCTAGTTGTATCCCTCTTTGTATGAAAAAACAAATAAACAAAAGTTTGTTTACTAAGAGCTCTTATATCAGTTCCGAGAATAGGAAGTTCTGATGTTTTTGACTTGATTCGTTATGATATTTGGGGACCTTGTTCTATAAGTTCTATGAATGATTATCGATATGTTAAGACCTTTATTGAAAGTTTTTCTTGTGTTATTTAGTTATATTTGATGAAAAATAATGATGATGTGTTTGTTTCTTTAAATACTTCCACAAAATAATTCAAACTAAACATGATGTTGTAGTGAAGGTAATGAGGTCTGATAATGAGACAGAGTATACCAACAAAACATTTAGGAAATACTTGTCAGTCCAAGAGATGCAGCATCAAACCACATATCCATACACACCAGCACAGAATGGAGTAGCAAAAAAAAAGAACAAACACTTTCTAGAAGTTGCCCTAAGCATGATAATCATAATGAAAGTTTCAAAGCACTTATGGGAGCAAGCAGTTTTGAAAATTATTTTTCTTGTGTTATTTGGTTATATTTGATGAAAAATAATGATAATGTGTTTGTTTCCTTTAAATATTTCCGCAAAACAATTCAGACTAAATATGATATTGTAGTGAAAGTATTGAGGTCTGATAATGGACAGAGTATACCAACAAAACATTTAGGAAATACTTGTCAGTCCAAGAGATACAACATCAAACCACATATCCATACACACCAGCACAAAATGGAGTGGCAAAAAAAAAGAACAAACACTTTCTAGAAGTTGCCCTAAGCATGATAATCATAATCAAAGTTTCAAAGCACTTATGGGGCAAGCAGTTTCGAAAATTGCTAAATTGATCAGCAGAATGTCACCGAGTGTGTTGGATTGGGAGTCCTCTTTGTGAAATGTTGAAAGGAGATGATAGCTACTATTGAAGGTGTTCGAATGTGTATATTTTGTGAAGAATAATAGATCACCGGTTGGGAAACTAGATCCCATAGTTGCTAAATGTGCATTCATAGATTAGTCTGTTATCCAAAAAAGGTAAGTCTGTTGGAGCCCAATAAAGAAGAGACAGTTTATGAGCATGGTTGTGTCATTTAGAGAATTTGAACCAAACTACACCCAAGAGGTGGCCTCACCCTTTGGTGACTCGCCAGATACTAGAGATATGAGGCAATGCAGGGTGAGAAGCAATGGTGAGAGAGTGGTTCATGTGGGAGCAATTTCATATCCTGTGATGTGTTATACACAGAGAAAGAAACAAAATGAGGAAATGGTGTCTGTAATGCCACTTGTGCCAGCTAGTCCTCTGTCCCGGTCTTCCCTTACACTTGAGACACTTACATCATCCACCTCCGACTTAGATCTCCGAGGTAATATGATTCCTCGTCTTTCTTCTACTAACCCCCAACTTTAAAAAGGACCTCACAAAACAATGAGGGACATCCTCCCAATCGTTTTGGGTGTGAGCATTACATTGATACCTTTGTTTCATATTCTAGCATATCATCTTTACATAGAGCATTCATTACATCTTTGGACACTGTCTCTATAAAAATGTGTTCGCAGGTTGTTAAGGAGGATCCCATGTGGAAAACAAATGTGCATGAAGAGTTTAGAGCTCTTGAAAAAAATCGAAAATGAGAGATAGTACCATCACCAGTAAGAAAAAAAGGCAGTTGGGTGCAAGTGAATTTTTACAATGAAGCAAACTCTATAAGGTAAGATGGAGTTGTACAAGGTACGACTGGTGGCGAAGGGGTATACTCAGAGATGTGGCATTGACAAGGATGAAACATTTGCACTAGTAGCAAAGATAAGCACAATGAGGACACTGATTTCTCTTACAGTGAATGGTGGGAGAAGATTACACTATCTCATTATGAAGAATGCATTTTTTCATGATGAGTTACTGGAAGAAGTATATATGGAGATACCATAAGGATTCGGTAGTTCAAACAGTGAGTAAGGTGTGTAAGCTCAGGAAGTCACTATAGGGCTTGAAGCAGTCTCCTCAAGTCTGATTTGACAATTTTAGAAATGCTATGGTGGGTGTGAGATACTAACAAATCAATACATATCATACGGTGTTATTTCGACAACATGAATGTCAAAACACTATATTTGTAGTTTATGTTGATGACATCATTGTCATCGGTGATGATGAAACAAAGATTACTCAGCTACAGAAAAAATAGGGCAATGAATTTGAGATTAAGGATCTTACATAATTCGGATACTTTCTTGGGATTGAAGTGACCCATGGAATTGAGGAGATGGTCTTGTTTTAGAGAAACTATGTACTAGATCTCATCACAGAAACAGACATGCTAGGGTGTAAACCTGCAGTCTCTCCAATTGACCAAAAGTCCAAGATAAGTGCAGAGGCAGATAACCGGTTGATTATGAGAGGTAGTAGAGATTGGTGGGTCGTCTAATTATTTGTGTCACACTCGACCCGGTAGTTCTTTTGTAGTGAGCGTGGTCAGCCACATGCATGATCAAATGAAGGGACGTATGGATGCAGTGTATCAGATTTTGATGTACTTGAAAAGTGCATTAGAGAAGGGGTTGATCTTCAGGAAGAATGGATATGTAGACATTAAAGGCTTTTGTGACACTGACTGTGTGAGCTATGCAAATGACAAAAGATCCATCTCAAGATACTACAAGTTCGTAAGGGGAAACTTGGTCTCTTGGGAGAGCAAGAAACCATTTGTATTAGCGATGTCAACAACAGAGGCAGAGGACAGGGCCATGGCCTTCGGAGTTGTCGAGATGATGTGACTGAGAGCCTTGTTGTTCGAGCTCAAGGTGGACCAAATAACTCAAATAAAGTTGTGGTGTGACAACAATTAGTATTGCCAACAACCCAATGCAACAAGATAGAACCAAACATGTGGAGATTGATAGATTCTTCATCAAGGAAAAGCTGAATAACAAACTACTAGAGCTAAGTCATGTAGCCACTGGAGAGCAAGTGGTTGAACGTCTTGCTAAAGGACTTAGTTCATTGGATTTGTCTCGGTTATGTGATAAGATGGGCTTAGTGGATATCTTTTGTCCATCTTGAGAGGGAGTGTTGTTGAAGTGAACCTTATTTAGAGCCCTATTGGTAAAAAGAGAACATTGAAGAAGTACAGGAGTTTACTTGTAAAACGTTGTAATAGCCTATTTAAACCAATATTATGAATATACTGATTAGGTTTTGAGCAATTCTTTCTTTTAATTTCATTCAAAGAACACCTATATGAAAACTCATCAGCTTAGGAGAAAATAATATTGGAAAAATACACTTGCGATGTGATCCTAAAATGCATAATAGATACGAAGGAATGGCAAAAATGTAGAATAAAAGATTTGCAGAAAGGCAATATACGAAGAATGATAGATTATTTAAAAGAAGCAAACTAATATAAGACTAGAAATGAAATTTTCAAAATGTATGGAATAATATGCCCCATAACAGTGTAGTTAAAACGTGTTCAACATACCTCCGTTTGCTGTGAAATTGATCTTCTTCACTTGAGCTTTCACCAGAAGGAAGTACAGAGCTTTGTACTGGATATGCAGACCATGAGCTTGGGGCAGGTAGCTCGTCAGAAAAATATCTCCTTCTGACCAGCTGACAGAAAATTTTCTTAAAATTTAGAACAGGAGGCATGGAGTTGCAGAAAGAGAAAATGATATGCAAGGTTATGTAAAAACCATGAGGAAGAACTTTGTTATGGCTTCTTTGTCATATCTTGCTTCTTTAGCAGCCTGCCATTTCAATTACATGAAAAACAAATGAGTCATTAAACTTCTAATTCAACAAGATGTAAGAAGAATTACTGTATCGTGAGTCTGTGAGAGAAAAGATATCACCGCCGCAATGCATTTCAAAATAATTTAAAATCCATGATCACAGGCCAAACTTTACTGATAATCCCTCTAATTAATCTAAAACCAAGGCCAATGGATAAATAAAATGCTAAAGTGGTCCAACATGTATACAGAACGGCAAAAAAATGCATTTAGTTGAAATGAATTCATATTGAGGATCATGCATGCTTATTTCATAATAGATTAAGAGAGTAATTAACTAATACACACACGAACAAGTGTTTCAAAAGGTTAAGGAATAAAGCGAGGTATTTTCCTGGCCATGGGACTGAAACCCTGAGAATATATTTTTTCAATATTTTATAAATAAAATTTACTGATAAATTTTAAATAAATTTCAAAATTCGATGTTCATAGTCATTGCATAGACATTCTGATTCCAAAATATAAGAATATAAACATAAAACATTGGTTTGTAATTTGACAACTCTAACAAGGCTAGATAACGTACACTATATAAATATCCAAATATTAAGAAAAGTAACTTAACATCGAAATTCCTATAATCTATGAAGTCGAAAGGCTCATCTCATCTAAACTATAAAGATTTAAAAAAAATGCTAAATAACTTATGGATTTAACCAACATTATTGACAAGCTTTAGAGATCCATTGAGAAGTGCTGACAAAATAATTGAGGCCTTTGTCTGCTTTAGTGCAAAAGACAACGAATGGAGAAGAGGGAGATGATGAATTAATGGAGATAGGATCCCAACTAGTGATTGGAACAATATTGAGGAGGGAGATTTACTAAGAGAGCATGTTAGTGCCGAAGAAGTAGAGATCAAGCAAGGCGATGATGACATAAAATGATAAATGGGTCGATGAGGGAATTAACAGCAAATAAAAGTCAGCTTAGGATTTTTTCTATAGTTTTCATGTCTATACTTGAAAATTTGCTTAATAAATTTTTTTAAAAAAGGTTATAATTGAGTACATATTTGCTTCAACATTTCTAATCATTTATTTTGAGATCACCTGAATCATAATATGGGCAATCAACCTAACAAACACCCTCTTCTTTCTACTAACCCCCAACTTTAAAAAGGACCTCACAAAACAATGAGGGACATCCTCCCAATCGTTTTGGGTGTGAGCATTACATTGATACCTTTGTTTCATATTCTAGCATATCATCTTTACATAGAGCATTCATTACATCTTTGGACACTGTCTCTATAAAAATGTGTTCGCAGGTTGTTAAGGAGGATCCCATGTGGAAA
>NEWO01000242.1:492836-526754 GCA_003013225.1 Phalaenopsis aphrodite | reverse complement strand
CACACACACACACACACACACATATATATATATATATTATAGAAAGAGCAGCTCGTGGCTCCTTACGTGTTAATTTCAAAAAAAGCGATTACAAAGTTTTTTGGGAAAACCAGGATCCCCTCTAGAAAATAAAAAACAAAAAATCCTAGGGGTTCTGTTTTCCTCATTACAGCTCCACCCAAAAAAGGATAAAAACCGTATCCAAAAGAAGAAAAGCCTAAAAATACATGAATCAAACCAAAACGTATACCCAAATAAATGACGTATACCCAAAAAGTGCATGTATAAGAAAAGCAGCAAGGTAAGAAACTTGTAAGCCGAAGAGCGACTTCACGAGGGCAGGGATCCGACGAAGTAACCTCCAAAAACCTGCAACTCAGAAGGGCTGAAACATAAAGGCATTGGTTAGTGTAAATGGGAAGAAAGATCATAGTGGTCCAAGTTCCTCCAAAAATCCAAATAGCAAAAACAGACAACCCGAGGCAAGAGAAGCACCCCGTAAATCTACCACCAAAATCCAGCAACCTGAGCCAGTACAGCCCACCCAAACAAAAATATTGGCAAAGGATTTTGGAGTCGTGGGTCTCCAAATATAAGAGATAATGTCCTTTAAAAATATCCAGCCTCCAAACCCCCAATAAAACCATGAAAGCAAACCGAAAATAGTGTCTCCCATACTCCATACCCCTCATAACAATCATCCCAAAACACCCCTCAACCAAAGCAAAGGAGCCTTGGGCCTCCTCGCACATCGAAATACACCAAGAGAGGTATCTGTAAATGAGCTTCCAAAAAGGGAGCCATGGACCTCCCTTATATACTCGAGAATAAATGGAGGTATCCTGGATCACCTTGCACCAATTAAAGTATAACAGAGTAGTATAGCTGTCCATAAACCGCAAAATCCAAGTCTACAAAATGCACAGGAAAAAGAAAAGGGTAGAGGAAATAGAAAGGGCTGAGCACAAAATCACGACCACCCAATGAGACTTAAAAAGAAGCAACCCTACGAATATAAGGAACATCAATATTATCACCAACCAAGAGAGTATGTAAAGGAGGAGGGGGAGTAGATCCCACTCTACAAGTTTGAGTAGAACTTCCTAATTTAGTGAGCCAATTAGCGGGTTGATTGTCTTCCCGGTAATTGAAACTCCAAATAACATTCACATTGGATAGTAACTCTTTAATCCTCCTAATATGATAAAGAATATCCCAAGAGGCATCGGCACCATTATCTAAAATGTCAATTAAGGTACGATTATCACATTCAAAAATGATGTTCCTCCAACTTAAATAGTCAGTCAAAATAGCACCATTTAAAATAGTCCGAGCTTCCACCTCTATAGGAGAATCCACATTAGAAAGAGAGGAAAAAAAAAGAATGCAGTCCCCCACATAATTCCTAACAATGCCCCCACAACCAGCTTTAGAGACATTCCAACTTCCATCAGTATTAATTTTAAACCAACCTGTAGGAGGTGGAGACCATTTTACTAAAATAGGAAGATGAAGGGGCCTCCTCCCTTCCAAATTCGTATGTCCCAAAGCAAGAAAATAATTGATGCCCGAAAAGAAACCATTTTTGGAATTCCCCAATCCACATAATTTATTAATGTAAGAGATAATATTTGAGAAAACCATAGTATTATGAATCACATTTTCTTCATGAATAGTGTCATTCCTTGTCATCCATATGAACCAACAAATAATATAGGATAGATTTGCCAAAAGTGTTTCCTCTTACGTTCCGGATTGCACCTCAAAGAGGTAAGCAAGAGGTTCCTCGTCGAAGTAATAATGTTACCAAACCACAACCCGGCCCTTTTCCAAACGTATGAAAAAAAGGGCACAAAAAGAAGATATGCTCAAGAGTTTCCTCCGTTGAATTACACAAGCAACAGTGAGAGACAATTCTCAAACCTTTCATCTTCAGGATGTCATCGCAAGGTAAAGTTAAGTGAAATATGCGCTAAGCCAAAAAAGACATTGACAGAGTTAAAGCCCAACTCCACACATCTTGACCCCAAGGGGTGTTATGAAAGCTATACCAAGAAATATAAATAGATTTGGTAATAGAGCTAGCCAAGGGTAATTTCAACATAGGAGTATCATGCATATGAGGATCAATAGGAATGTTGGAAATGTATAGAGCTGGCCAAGGGTATTTCAACACAGGAGTATCATGCATATGAGGATCAATAGGAATATTGGAAATGTAGGTGGCTCCCTCCATCCCCAATAAAGTAGTAAGAAGAGGAAGATTCCAATGGCCATCCACCCAAGTGTCGAACACTTTGAGATTAGAAAATGTAGCATCCCTCAAATGAAGAGAGACATGTGATCAACATGCATGCCAGAAGGAGAAATTTCCAGAACCCACATCCCAAAATATGAAATTTTTTGCCCAGCCTCTAACCAAAAGCAGTCTCTTCCACATGGTGGAGTTACCAAGCCTCCAAGTGATGAAAGCAACATGAGAGAAGCAGCAATATTTCCCATGCATGAAATTGGCCCATAAGGACTCATTTTTCCTAAAATTAAATCATTGCTTAAAGACATTAATCTCAGCGATATGTTAGAAGGATTTAAAACCCAAACCCCCAGCGCTAAAAGGTTTGCAAACTTCCTTCCAAGTTAGCCATCTTCTACCAAAGAGATTTCCCATCCAAAAAAACTTATTAAAGCACCTTTTAAGATTCAAAATAGTACTTTTCTTGGGTTGGAGCACTTGAAGAGTGTAAAGCGGAAGAGAATAAAGGATGCTCCTAAGCAGTGTAATACGGTCTCCAAAGGATAGGAAATTATTTTTCCAATCCAAGATTATTTCCCGAATCTTCTCTATAACCTCGTTAAACTGTATCCGTCTTTTTCGGCCCTTAAGAAGAAAGACCCCCAAATATTTAAGTGGAAGGGTAGAGAGGGAGAAACCCGTATAATTAGCAATCCAAGAAGTATTAGAACGGTTAATCGTGTTCCCCAAATATATGTTGCATTTACTAGCATTAAAAGAGAGGCCGGAAACAGACTGAAAATCAACCATTAACTTATGAATCTCCTTCACCGTGGACTTGCTTGCATTAGATAAAAGAATCATAACATCTGCATAGGCTAAATGAGATACCATCATATTAGACTTATGAGAATATTACAGCTTTGGATTCTGCCTGAAAAGGTTATTAAGCATTCTGGAGAGATAATAAAAGATGAGAATAAAAATGATCGGGGATAAAGGATAACCCTGTTTAATCTCACGAACCGCACTAAAAAAGCCACGAGATTGGCCATTAATAAGAATGTTGTACTTGTTGCAATGAAGCCAAGAAGATATGAGCTTACAAAACTCCTGAGAGAAACCACGGGCTTTAAGAATATTTAAAATAAACTCCCAGCTAATAGAATCATAAGCCTTGCGAATGTCCAGTTTAGTAACCATATTGTCTCCTCTACATTTTTTATCAATATCAAGAATAAGCTCCTAAGCCAGCATAATATTATTTGTAATCCCCCTCCCCTGAATAAAAGCAGATTGATTCAAAGAGACTAATTTGTGTAGGTGGGGTTGTAAGCATTTGACCAAAATCTTGCTAATCACCTAAGAAATCACAGATGTTAAAGAGATTGTTCTAATGATCCCACGAGCTTTTTTGGGTATTCTTAAGGATGAGAACTATAGTAGCAGCAGAGAAATAATTGTCAAGGTTTCCCCTCTAATAAAACTCTGGACCCGAAACCATATGATCCTTTACAATAGTCCAACATTTAATATAGAAATCAGAAGCGAAACCATCAGGTCCCGGAGCTTTATTGCAGTTAATTTCAAGAAGGATAGAGTAAAATTCCTCGGCCGTAAGAATGCCACAAAGGTCGATATCCCCCATATGATGACGAACATCATCAAATAAAGAGGCATCAACAAAGCCTGATGTGTCATGATACTCAAATAATTTAGAGAAGTACTGAACAGCATTCTCCCCAATGTTCTCATCCCCAGTAATCCAGTTTTCGTCGTTGCTTTTAAAGCTCACAATGAGGTTATTAGCTCTTCTCTGCTTAATACAAGCATAGAAATACTTGGTGTTTCTATCACCCTGAGAAAAATGAGTATCACTTGCTTTTTGTTGGAGCAACTCCTCCTCCCAATGAGAGGCTTCAAGGAACTCTTTATTAGCATCTTGTAACTCTTGTATGATGTCATCGGTGTTCTCATCAAGATCCTGAAGCATGTTCACCCTTTGTTTGGCTTTTCTGACTCTAGCATGAACATCACCAAACACATCCCAATTTCAAGCCCTTAAAGCAGCAGCCACCCTTTTATGTAATTTCCAAAGAATGTAACAAGTATTTCTCACCTCCTCGCAATGTCAATTAGTTGCAATTAATCTAAAAAATTCATCATGTCTAGCCCAAACATTTAAGAACCGAAAATGATAAATAGGAGATGTTTTGAAATAGTCGAAAGATAAGAGGAGAGGACTATGGTCCGAGCCAGATCTAGAAAGGTGTTGAACTTGAGAGAAATCATAGGAGGAAACCCAATGTTGATTAGCAATGCATCTATCAAATCTTTCAAACAATTTGCCCATTTTCCAAGTGAACTTAGAACCTATGAAACCCAGATCATAGACACCTGCTAAGGCCAAAGCTTCATTAAATCGGTTGATTAAAGTAGTGTCAATTCTCCTGCCTCCTAATTTCTCAGATTCGTGCATCACCATATTAAAGTCTCCACCAACCATCCAACTGTGATTGATGGAAGAGCCCATCACAGAAAGTTTGTGCCAAAGATCAAGCCGAGCAACATTAGAAGTACCGGCATAGACAAAGGTGAGGAACTCAGAAAAAACATCCATTGTGAAATAGGTATGAACAAACTGTGTATCATTAGTGACGATATCCACTGTGATATGCTTCCGCCAAAACACCCAAATTTTGTTAGAAAAATTAGCAAAAAAAGAGAAAATTTTGAATTTACCCAAGATACGATCATCCGGAGAGGCGACCAGAGGTTCCAAAATAACAAATATATCCAACTTATGGATCCTTGTCATCATTTTAAGTCTACCAAGGGAATGAGGATCTGCAATTCCCCTGATATTCCAAATGAGGATATTAAACATATTTACACAAAGGACCCTTCCTAGCAGACCTAGGTCGGGTCTATCCATTCTCATTATCGGAAAAATAGTGATTCATCTCAAGCCCAATGTTTCCAGTGCTAAGGTTATGAACCTCCTTCTGCACTATATTCATTCTTCGTCTATATTTTTGCACATGTCATTCCTCCCTTAAAACCTTTGAGATACCATCTAACTGGGAATCGACAGGAATAACATTTTGATGAGGTAGAAGAGAAGTATTATCCATATTAAATGCATTTGGAAGGGATGTTGAGGAAGGGCGGGCCTTCTCTACACCAGCAAAGGTTTCCGAGACAACAAAATTGTGCCCACGAATTACCAGAGGCAGAGAAATCTTCTTGATTAAAACCAACATTTGAATTGTGAGGAAGAGAAGAAGAAATATAAGGAATTTGCAGAGCATTCAAATCTTTCCCAGTGCTCTCCATCTAAGCATTGCCCGAAGTATTAGTATTACCTTGAGCTCTAACATCACGTGGAGAAATAAAAACAGGGGCAAAGATAGAATCCCCCCCCCCCCCACACACACATTAAAAATAACAGGAGATAAAGATTCAGGTAAACCATTGCCAGTCCAACCCTCGGCATCATTCGCAGGAAGTAAAGGAGGAGGGTCTGCGACTTTAACAGCCTGAACAGCCACAGGCTTGGCCAACTGCGGTTGTTTATTCCCTACACCATTCTTTAAATCAGGGCGCAATTTAAAACAGTTTACCTGATCGTGCCCAAACATACTATAGTGAGTACAGAAAGAAGGATGTTCCAAAGCCACCTGTTGTCAGTAGCCAATGTGTTCCGAACCGATCCAAACCTCATCCGGAGGGGGTAAAGTAACATCCCTCTCAATTAGAACCCTAGCCAAGGAGGGTCTAGTGAGATTATAAGTGGGGGCATCCCGCTTCAAACGTCTGTCGAACATGGCTGCTATCGAAAACAGAATCTCATGATTGAAGAGATGAATTTTCAGAGACGGAAACGAATCCATACAGGAATAACAGGAGCCTCAGCCTTAGAATCGAACTTTGCAGACCATTTTAAAACTTTCATTCCACAGTTCTCAAACCAAACCATACGCTGAGCAAAAAGTCGCGTATAATCCTCCTCGTTCGCCAGCTGAATCAAGATATGTCTACCATCCAGAGGGTCAATCTTCCATTCACCCGTAAGTTTCATCAACTAAAATTTTTTTTCTAAGAAAATCCAACTTACGTATCCCATAAATGAAATTTCCAACCAAATGCAACCTACAAGAGGATGCTAGATCGACATTCTCAGCATCCGAGAGGAAAAGGGCAAGTTTCCCCCCCCTTCCGGCCAGGACGACGAACGAAAGAAGTAGAATTGGTCTCAAGAGAGTCATAGAAAGAAGAAGGGAAGTTGAGGACGCCGTCAGCGGTGACACTAGCGTAAGATCGAAGCCTCTTACCCGTCTCACCACGCCCGCCTGTCGTCACATCGGCATACGAACTCGCCATGACAAAAGGATTACTCGTATCGCCATAGAAACCCTAGAGACGGTAGCGGAGACAGAAACATCGCGTAGCACATATACATCGCGATAGTATATATATATATATATATACACACACATCTATGTGTACATGTATTGACATACATATATATGTATGTACACACACGATATATCTACATAAATATATATATATATATATATATATATATAGATAATATATATATATATACATATATATATATATATACATATAATATATATATATATATATATATATATATATATATATATATATATATATATATATATATATATATATATATATATACACACAAAAGTAATTCTTTTGTATATACTATTTGATGCATATATGTATGTACGTACGCATACGATTTATAATGAGTCCTCAAATCACACTACAAAAAGCTTGTCAAGGTTTGAATTTGAGGAACTCATTGTTGCTAACAAAAGTAATTCATAAAATATTTTTCATTAAAAATATTAGACTGGATTCTTAAGGGGGCAACTCTAAAGAATTCTTTTTCTTAATTACAACAAAGACTGAAAGAAGTAAACTAACATAAGAATTAAGGACTATGAGATCTAACCTAAGTTGAAAAGTTACAAGAAACTACTTCCTAAAAGAGAGCCAAGACCTTCAGGAAAAATGTTGTTCGGACTTAACAATTTCATCTTCTATTTCTTTTCAAAAAGTCGCTATCTAAATTTTATGATAGACGTGATGAGATGTTGATAATGTGCCAATAACAAAAACCTCCAAAATATAATTTAAAATATCTCAAGAATAACTTTAAATATCTCAAGAATAATTTATAATATCTCAAGACTTTAACTCTCATAGAAAAACCTCCTCATAGGTATTGACCACTCAGACTCGGATAAATGGTTAACTGCAAATCACATGCATCAAACTCGCCAATCCCTATTTACACTACTTGGAAGGGTCCTAGCCTAGAATTTGACTCTCCCTTTGTGACAAGTTTTACAAACTTGACCCATGGGTTTGGGCTTGCTCGATCCTTAATGAATTCCTACTCAAAATGTATACTCATTGGCTCCATGTCTTATACGACATCTTCCACCAAATACTTGGCCTCTCCCTCTTCATCCAAGAGAGAGGAACTTGTCTCAAAAAAAACAAAACGGCTTGCAGGAAACTCAACACTTTCCCTCCTTCGAAAACATGCTTCATTTTTCCCAGGAATGTCAAGATATCGGGGTCATTCAAAGCCAAGTAAGCTTGGGAGTCGGCTACAACAAAAACAATACAAAAACAATACTAATATCTCACTTAAATATAACAAAATTTTGATTTTTTTAACTCCACTAATTAAAATGGCTTAATTAGTCAGTGTTAGGTACCTCTTGCTACCCAGCTTGAAGGCATTCAAAGTTGCCAAACTAGCCTCCTCAATATTGCTCTAGACCAGCATATGCAAGCATTAAGGGCCAACTAGCCTCGTGTCGATAGAAGAGCAAGTTAACAACTTTAGGAATTATTAATACTTATCATTCCAATTTTTTTTATGTTGTTCGCCAAATCCTCCATCTAAATATGAGTTGACAAAAACAATCGACTATCGTCACTGAATGCTTTCACTATGGAAAAATGGTGAAATAGTTTCAGGTTCAAATTCAACTTCACCTCCTTTAGGTGTTGTTGACCTCATTTTTAGTGGGTCTAGTTTTCTTCTTAGGTTTTAGGGTCTAGCCTTAGGATTCTCCCTTTGTCTATCTTAGAGCCCTAGAAATGGGACTCACCTTATTTTAGAAATCCAAATTACTTCTTTACCCTTTTAGAGTTCTGCATGTGTGGTTCTCGACCTCTAGCAATTAGGAGGTTGAAACCAACATGAGGAAACTTAAAAAAAGTCTCTATCGAACCATTAAGCCCTAGGATTGTCTTATGCACAATTTGCACATTTGCGCGCACAAACTTTGCAATTCGGACAGTCTACACATTTAATTGTTGCAATTTACGTCACCAACGCCTTTATATGTTGCATAATTTATCGAAACTTAAATAAATTTTTTAAACGATCGATTGCGGACCTGAAATTTTAGGAAAATCGAATTCAACGCATTTTTGACCCGATCGTCGACGAGGTTGTCCGAACGACCTCGGATGACGAAACGGACTGCGCCGGCACATCCTGAAAGTTGAAATTACCTAGGAAGAACACTGATTTTGATGTGGTTCCGTGCATGAGTGATTAGTGTGCGAATTGCGAAATTTTAATATTAAATATTTGTAAAAATAAAAAAGGAAAATACCCTCCCCGTTTATTCTTCATTTGGCCTGCCCGAACCACCTTCATTTCGATTCATCTCCTTCGACCTGATCCCGCTCGCTCAAACCCTAGCTGAGCTTCATTCCTCACGACCAAACTCCCTTCTTCGCGTTGCTTCGACCCGAGATCCCCTCTTCGTACGCTCGCTTCTGCCTAAAAGCTCCTCACTGTCACCATGCTCTCTGCCTCCACCTGCTCCCTTCCACTCTACTTCCATCTGCTCGACACCCACCCTTGCGCTTTTGTCGCCACTTACTCTATTTTGTTCGACTCACCTCTAGGTAAGTGGAAGGTAAAGCTTCTCCTCCCTCTTTGCCTATAAAAACCCCATTTGGGGGGTCTTTTAAAGTTGGCCGAAATTTCAAGAAAGGGGGAGGTGCTGCCAATTTCTTTTCTGGATTCTCTGGTCGGTTCTTCTTCGTGTGCTTAGTGTTCTTGGCGTGTTGTTCTTTTTCCTTGTTCTTCTCTTGAAAAAAATTGAGCAAGGCATTCACTGCTCCCTTAGCTATTAATTACTATTGATTGCTTGCTCGGTTGCTTGCTCAAGCCTCAATGGTTCTCTGGACAAAATAAAAAAGAGGGGGAAAAAAAAGAAGAGGGATGTTTGGTGGAACTTGTAGCTTTTACTTAGAATGGTAGTTGGGAATCCTTCTCTATTTACTCCATACTTGAATGGTTTTAAAAGCATGCTTAGAATGTTATTTTTTGGAGCCTTTCTTGCTCCTTACTTGCTCTTCAACTCGCTATTTTGCTGAAACATATGTTCAAGTACATTGGAAGTTCCAAACTAACATGCTTATGATGTTATTTTTTTAGCCTTTCTTGCTCCTCACTCTTCACCTCACTGTTTTTTTTTTAATGTATGTTTGAGGCTAAGCTTAGGTTTCATCTTTACCATGCTTGGGAGAAAATATTTGGAGCCTTTCTTTATTATTAGTTTCGCTGATTTTGAAAATCACAGTTTAAATGCTTGTTAAATTGACATTTTTTGATGGCTTGAGAGTTATTTAGAGCTCTCTTTGCTCCCCATCTAGCGGATTTCGAAAGAGATATTTAAGAGCTCCTCTTGACTCTTTTTTGGATTGTTTGGAAAAGATAGAATGCATCTATTTATGCATGATTGGTAAATGTGAAGGGAAGTGCAAATATATACTTCTTCGTGTTATTAAAAAAAGGGGTTCCTTTTTATTTTTTAGCTTGGACTTTCATATGAATGCACTTAGGAAATATAACTATTTTTTTGTTGCTCGATATAGACTAGTTGGAGACACGTAAATATTATGTTTGGTTGATTTGGAGACATATTTATGCTACATTCAGTTGGCTATAAGCATCGGTGTTACATTTGTTGGAGTTTATGTGTGTATTGATCTGAACTTTTGTCGATTTGGAGGAGATATATGCATGGTTTTGGGGTAGATTTAAGCATCGTTTTAAAGCTATTTATTCGGTGTTTTGGACGGGTTTAAATACTATTTATGGTTTGAATTAAGAACTGTTTTGGAAAGGCTTCAAGCATTGTTTTGGGCTACATGTGCTCAACATTTTGGGCCTTATGTAATTTCTGTTTCGAAAGGTTTTAAGCACTATTTTGGGCCGCCTATACGCATGGTTTTGGGGCTTCTAAAAATGCATATGTTGGGTTGAATTTGTTGTTTTTAGGGGTTTTTAAAAACACTTCTTTTGGGTTGAGTTGGCTGCGGTTTGGAGCCTTTGAAAAATACTTTCGTCGGCTAATTCGGACTGCAATTTTGCCCTGTTTAGCAGGGATTTTACTGGTTGTTTTTAAGATGTTTTGGCACTAATCTAAAGTGAGGTTTTGCCCTGTCTTAGTGATATGTTTGGTTTGCATCCTCTTTAGTGGTGTTTGGGTTGCACTTGAAGCTCTCTTTAGTGATGTTTTGGCTTCACTTTGAAGCTCACATTAGTGATGTTCAGACCACAATGTAAAGCTTTATTCGTTAAGGTTTAAGTTTCATTTTGAAGCCTTATTCGTCATTTTGAAGCTTTATTCGTTAAGATATAAGTTGCATTTTGAGGTTTTATTCGTTAAGATTTAAGTTGCATTTTGAGGCTTCATTCGTTAAGGTTTAAGTTACATCTAATACATTTTGGGAGATCTACATACATACCATGCAATTTTTATGTGTTTACATTTCCAATACATAGCTAATATATATGGTTCAATATTTGGACATACAGTACCGTGGCAACATATACTCAACTATAAAAAGAGGTGTATTGCATTGGTTAGAATATAATATGGTGGCAATTTTGAAACAATATGAAAGATTTTGTGGTGTGAATGTTACATTCGAGTTTAGGGATTAGAGGTGCCGACACATAAGAATTGTGGGCTATGTATTTAGCCATTGCGTTGACACAATTCCTTTGTTGTTTGCTAAGAATGTGGGTTGGAAATGGGTACTTTTGGCTGATGTGTTTGCTATTTGGATGGGTTTTTAGGCTGTCCTTGCTCGACTTCTTCATTGATTTGGGCACCGTTTTGAGATATTTTGGTGGGTTGATTTGAAGTAGCCGACAAATGGTTTCAAGGCTTTCTAGTGTGTTCTTTTGGAGTCTTAAAAAAATTATTTTGAGGGCGATCCAACCTCATTTCTGTCCTTTGAGGTGGCTTAGCCTCTCATCTCTCTCACTCTCTTTTTCTTCTTTTCTTTTATTGCTTCTTAGTTTGATTTAGGTGCTTATGTCCGAAGCATAAGCGCACATATATAGTCATCGCTATATATGAATCATCAATCAAGGCTGTAAGTAGGACGGTTTCAGGGTTTAAGTACAATGATGAAAAAGGCATCTAGGTATGTGTGAGAAGTTCTAGCACAATCCCGACTCAATGACTTTGAGAGAATGAGGGATTGGCATTACCGCATCTCTAACACTTAGTAAAAAATTACCCATTGCTTTTATAGACAGTTGGAAGTTTCAGCCTGACAATATGATTGTTTATTCATTTTCTAAAGTATGAAAATTTATTTAAATAAAAAAATATATATATTCATAATTAGAATAAAAAAATCTTTTAATTGCATGACAAATTAAAAGTTCTTCTGTTAAGTGCCTTATAAATTAAAATCTTTTCTTTTAAGTGCACGACAAATCAAAAATCTATTTTGAAAAATGAAATCCTTCCTGAATATTTTATAAAAAATCCACAAGTCAGTCATATGATTAAGGTTAGGAATTGTCATTTTTTGCAATTGTTAGGCCGGAAACCTTTTACTTAGTTTTGGATCACGCATACCTGGTGTTGATTATTTTATTACCGCCCAGGATTTTGATTTTGACCCAAGATCCTGATTCTAAGTACACCCTGTCTGAATGCTTACGGTTTTCTTCGATGTTCCGTGCATTTCCTACGATTTTCTTTGAGTTTTCGTGGGTCATTCCCATTTTTTTTCCTCGAGTCTTTCATGAGATGTATTCCCACTTATCCTTTTATATATAAATATTTGTTTGCCCTGCTAGTTAAACTTCTCACCATACTTGTTTACTTCTACCTGCAACGCTAATCCCATTCACAGGAGCAGCAAACCTGCAAAGTACATAAGTTTATTTTCTTTATTGTAGATGCTACTGCTCTTCTTTACTGTACATTTACCGCATTTCCTTTATTGTTGCAAGGTACATAAGTTTATTTTATATTTACAGCATTTTATTTTCTTTATTGTAGATGCTACTGCTCTTATTTACTTTACATTTGCTGCATTTCCTTTATTGTTGCTTTTATTTACTACACCATGCTACTGTTTATTTTATGTGTATTATACATTCAGAATAGAAAGACAGTAGTCTGGTTTTATAGGAGGTATCCAACAGCAGACCACCGACCCAACAATTACATGTACATTTAAACTTAACATTAAACCTGAAACTATTACGACATGGAGCTTGGAGCTAACACCGCGGGCAGCACGACGAGGATGTACAGAAAAACAACTTCGCGAGAGCAAACAGATCTACAACAGCAACATTTTCCTTAGATTAAATAACAAGTCATAGGACTTTGAGGTGGTCCTTCTAGCACGACATAAATCCTCACCTTATTGTTTAAGCCTTTGCACAGCAATGTTGTGTAATTTAAGCCCTAACTCCCTTTAGATTTCGAGGTCGTCGTCCGATACAACGTAAACTCTCCTATCTTTTAGGTCATTTGTATAACAGTGTCATGCAAATATACGTCCTAAATATAAAAATTAGCAGGATGAAACGTCAAATAACATTTTCTCAAAATTGAAGCCAAACAATAGGATAGTTTAGGAAGTCACCGAAATTTTCCTCAGGATCTGTGACATCCCCTTTAAACTCAAGAAATAAATGGTTCCCATCTGGTCCCTTTCCCCACTTGTTTTTCTATGTCCAACCTTGAAAACCCTAAACTTTGAATTCGTGAAGATAGATACCTCTGATCATCATCGAGAGTTCTCTTAAGTGATTTAAGTCATTTAAGACATAATTAACTATAAGTATTTGCCTCTATAGGGAGCTTTAAGAACCCATGTAATATAAAATTTATCTAATTTTTAATATTAGGTAGGGAAACTTGTCGGTCAAAATAAAAGGTTCACAGACCGGACGGATGTCATAAATTCTGTAGTTTATTTAATCGAGTCTTATTATCAAGTAATGTGTCTATTCCTCGGGATAGGTGCATTACTTCTGGTATTCTGCTCGTTTAATTCAAACTATCAAATATATGAGATCGGTTCGATATCGTATTTTTCAAAATTAAAACAATACTTTTCAAAATTAAAATACTATTTTTCTAAAATCAAATTTATATATATTAAATTAAATATAAATTACTCCCAAATAAAAAATAATAATAACGATCGACAGGTGCATAAGAGAATTCATGAGGCCCACCATTGAATTCAAGAAGATTCATGCAAGCATTAGTCCATCACACTTGGATGTCAACTAACTCTGGGTATAAAGAGAATCACAACCAAAGTTTGAAATGATGTTCATAGACGCTCACCTCATCATCCAAGTATGAGTTCGTAAACTCACTTCCTTCCGCACCCTCAACAATTGCATATTATAGTATATATAGATCGACAGACACATCTTGGAACAAAAATATGAGACTTAGAATCAAGTTCTTAAATCTAAATTCGTCAAATCGCCGATCACTCCCTTTCAAAGTATGAGAAATCTCAACTATCTCAACGAGCATGAAGAATTGAAGGATCTAAATAGAGAACCTTCAGAATTTCAAAAAGAGAGAGCACAACAAAGGAAATTAACTATGGTAAGTGGGGAAAATGTATTTATACCGCTGACTATTACATTAGCATCATGTCTAACATACGAGCAATTTGATACTTTTCATTTAAATTAGCAGCATTTAATGCTTAGAGAATATGATTATGGCACATTGTTCTAGTGACTATGACGTCTCAACTTACCTAGCCAAGTATGAGCTAGTGTTCCCTACAGCTGAACTCTTTACATTAACACACTATAGATGGCTTAGTTAGGAGAATTGAATACATGAATACCAATTCGTCCTAGGAGGTGAATATACATTTACATGCAAAACATTTTTTATGGAACAAGTTAACCTGATACAAGATCCAACCTTAAAAGAACATTCTTATTTATAAAGACAACCGATCATTATTTAGAAGCAAAAAATAAGTCACAACAAAATGTAAATAAGACCAATACCATACATTCCACTGTAGTTACAAATACAATGAATGCATGACTCACTCAACTCGAACAAAAAATATGTTAATAATATACAAATTTAAGGCCAATTTGGTCCCTTATAAAATTTGTCAATTTTAACAATTCCAAACAACATATTGTACCAACCAAAACCTCTGCACATTGGCGCCTAGTTCTCACTAGGTGACAGAATGAAATCGTCACATGCCAAAAATTGGTTGGGTTTAAGTGATCTAAAGCATAACTAATGAGGGCCATCAAACTCTAAAATTCCTCACCCACATAGTTGAATGCTTTCCTGAATGAATTGACAAGCTGTTCCAAAGCAGCCAACCTCTCCTGCACCGCCTCTACCATAGAGGCTTGCTCCAATAACCTCCCCTGAAAGATCGCAGATGTCCCTATTGGGCATATGGTCTCTTCACTAATTGGGCCATCAACGCTGGCATTTCCTCCAACCTCATCGTCACTTCGACAATACTAGTAGAGTCCTCGAGCAGTGCTTCCATAGTGGTGACAAATCGACAGCTTTCTAGCTCAATGACTATAGGCAGCACATGGGGATAGCTTGATGGCAATATCCTAATTTGTTGGGGTGGCCTCAATGAACTCATAACTTCGTCACACATGGCGACTATAACCAACTTAAGAAAAAACCTCACAACTCCTGACCCAAAGAGATTTGCAAGGTGCTATCCAATTATCCAGGTCATGGCAACAATAAGAATAACCTCTCCCTTACCCTAGAAGTTGCCATCAACATCAACTTCTGCAGTAACTGATTCATCAACCTTAGTGGCAGATCCCGCCATCTCAACAACCACATCCTCTTAGGCCTCCTTCAAAAAAATAGAATATAATATTAGAACAACGCTGTAAGATTTTCCTGCAAACTTATCACATGCCAACTCACCAACTCCAACCTTGCTATGACTTCCTCCTCCAAGAGGGTAGCAGCGTGTGGATTTACTGAAGGAAACCAACAGAAAAGTTGCCTCTTCCATTGGGGCAATTACTTTACCTTCTTTGTTTTAGAAAGGCCAACTACAACCATCTTTTACTTTAACTTCTCCGAGACAGCTGGCTTCCTGCCATTCAATATCATGGCCATGACGGCTTCGTTGGAGACATTAACGTCCCAGATGTCCATGACTCGCGATTGCAAAACTCACTTTATGATAGAGAAAGAGAAAGTCATGATGCAAAATCTCTCAAAGTGGAGTTGTGGTAAATTTATAGAACAGCTTGTGCTAGTGTGTGCTAAAGCTTTTTTTAAATTTTGCTACTTTTTTAAGAAAAGTTAAATGTTGTTACTTGCTCTAATGAGCCTCTACAAGCCAACTACTGAGCCAAGTTGATAATGGCATTTAGATCAGCACATAACAACAAGCAAGATATAGATTCCATTTTAAAGAAATAATAAATTTTCACATTTTCATATTCTTCTCATAATCACTTTCAAAAGATACAAATAAAACAATGAATTAATGTTTACCCCAAAGAGACAACTCAGTGCGAACTCATGATACCAAGCTAACTGCGGACTCACTGATCGAGTTTATGGGAACACATAAAAACCCATCAAGTTAGATTCAAGACATCTAGCCGTCAGCAATAAGCCATATTCACATACCTATAACAAAGAAGATACAATTCAAGGAAGACTCCATCTTCAGTCATACCAAACTCCAAGAGCTGACTAGACTAAACATGCCGCTTATGACAAGAGATGCAATCTGACTTCCTAAGGGACCTTGCGACTTCTCCAACAAGTCGATTACCCGGTTTGAGTTTGTATTAAAGTTACATGACTTCTGTACTTCATACTTTTTATGCATGTATTGTTCATTATGTAGACTTCTCTACAGTGCTTAAGCCTTAATGATCTTTTCCTATTAATAGAGGATCCAAAAAAAGCTAAGGGTTTGGCCTTTTTGATCCATTCACCCTCTACTTTATCACCTAAGCCTGGCAGCAGTGAATATTGGTTCCTCCACCTCATATAATTTCTAGCCTATTTCATTTTTCTTTAAATTAATAATGTTTGAACATACACCATGGGTGGATAGGGATTCAACAAAATACATTACCAGATAATTCATTTGATTAAACATAAATTTTGATACAATATTTTAATAGAAATTTTTTTAAATTGAATTTGGTTTTTTTGAACTTCAATTTCACCAAACATACAATCGAAACAAACTTTTCGATGAGATAAGCATGACATTAAAAGTGTTATGATCTGAGTCTAAATGAGCTTAAATCAAGTATTTTATGTCATTGAAGAATTTATGACGCCATTAAAGAAACCATACATTCTACAAATCTTAAGTGCAAATAGAACAAAAAATATTTAGACAAAAAAAATCTCATGAGCTAAAGATCACTCAATTTCGATCGTACCATTAGAGTTAAATGTTTAAGAAATGAACAATAATAAATAAAAGAGACATGCATTGTCCAATAGAATTTTTGGAGATTTTAGCTAAAGTAATAAAATATCACTCCAAAAAAATCATAAATACTCCACATTAAAAAAAACTAAATTTGGAGAAAACTAAAGATATAAAGAATGAAAAAGTCCTATCTGACGGTCATAGCCAATTATTACCACCAGGAATGACCGTCTCCTAAACACCATTGCACGACCAACAATATCTGACCATCATCATCTATATGCAATCCTTATACTATCATCACTTGATTGCCACATTCTAATTACCATTACCCAACTATAGGTTAAATGTCATCATCAAATTGCATTTCTTCAATCACTATAATTTAACTGTTGTTATTGAATCTTCACCACCCAACTACCACCATTAGAATGCTGTAGACAAATTATTATTACCTGATCTCCACACCCATGGACATCGCCTAATCAGACTAATCACCCTTCAATACTTTTCCAGTATTCTTGCCAACATTCACAAAAGGTCAAAATAGAAATCAATATTTTGTAATCCCATATTCTCTAATTGAAAAGAAGAGCATGCTTCTATAATCTTATTTATATTATAGAACATTTCTAATAGGCTAAGCCCATTGTATTTTTTATTTTTATATTTTTCATATAAAAATTTTGGAAACTTTGAAAGTTCATTTATTTGTGTGCGTGCGCAAAATCATCGTGCCAAAGCTATGACAATAAACTCTCTACTGCGAAGAATATTCTAGCATGCAACTATTTGAAGCCATAAGTGAGAATTAGTCTTAGTATCCTACAAACATTTATCAAATAACTATTATGCGTAATGCTCATAATGATGGAGCTCCTCCCTCAAACACTCATTAATTTGGGAATCAATCCCTCAGCCAAGGAGGACATTATAACTTGGTAGGAGAGCTTCTTAAAGCTACTCCATAGAGTATTAGACCCAGAAGACGGAGAGACATCAAGCTAAAATGTCAAAATAAAAAAGCCAACACAAGATAATAGAATTCTGCTATCATAAAGTCTGCAATAGAACATGGTTGATCAATTTAAAGATGCCCACACAAGGCCCCTTATCTTGCTGACGTTCCTCCAACACTACCTAATTTAGATCTTCTCAACATAGCCAAATTCACTCATCTTTCTCGGGTTGCTTGCAGACCCAAAATCAACCAATAGCCATAATGGATTTGATCAAGCCTCGCCTCATGGATACCTCTCGTGATATGATACGAGATGAGTTGTAACACTTTCTTCAAGAAAAATTCCCTTTGAGCAATATGAATCAACTAAGTCCCCAAAGTGAAATTTAGGAGCCTTCACCCGTAGTCGATATAGTTCTTTAGTTCTCCATCATCCCACTCTAATGGGATTCAAGTTGCTATACATATAAGTATATAGACCATTATTAAACCACCATGCACATCTAACAAACATCTGATAAGTTCCTTTACCAAACTTTTAAGGATCAATTTAGAATATGATTATGCTCTCTCTTCCCTCTCTTTATCTCTTTCTCTCTCTCATTGGTAGAACTATCCATAACTTTACTCACCTCGCCAAACTTTTTATTGAGCAGTTCATTAACTATTTAAAAAATGAAAAAAATAAAAATTAATAAGCCTTCATCTCACTAAGTGGGTCGACTACATGAATCCTTTTCCTATGGAGGGTCATATTTTGATTTAATTCTAATAAATTAATATCATATTTTATATAGCATGCCCAAGTATTTTTAGGTCCACCTCTACCTTTCTTAACATATGTCAAATATAAAATATCTACTCTCCTAATAGGGTCATCGAATGGTAGACGTTTAAAGGTGACTCTTTCTAATATTGTCTATCACTAGAGCCGCTCCAACTCTTTCATGGATATATTTGTCTTGCATTTTGTCGTGTGAAGCCACTCATCCACCTAAGCATTCTCATCTCAGCAACACTTAATTTTTTTTATGTTTATTTTTTACACGCCAGCATTCTACGCCATAAAACATTGCAGGTCTCAGCAGCATTTTATAAAATTTTCCTTCAAGTCTAAAAAACACTTTTCTATCACGCGATAGGCTCGATGTATTCCTCCTTTCAACCATCCAACTTGAATTGTACTAATAACATCCCCATAATTATCACCATCACTTTAAACAATAGACCCGAGATACTTAAAATGTTTACTCATTTTAATGACTTGATCATCAATTGTTATAACCCCGCCACTAGATCTACTACTACTATTAATTTTAGATCTACTCAAGCGAACGTCTTTAGATTCTAAAGTTAACATCCATAAATCAATTTTTTCTTGAACTCTCTCTATTCTTATCCACAAGAAGGATATCATTGGAGAAAAGCATACACCACGAGCACTCCTATAAATGTCCAATAGGAACATCCATAACTAAAGCAAAATGATGTGGGCTTAAAGACAATCATTGATGTGATCCAACTAAAATAGGAAAATACTAGATCAATCCTCCTTGTGTTTGAAAACAAGTAATAGCTCTAGTATACATATCTTTAATAAATTAAATATAAGCAATATCAAAACCTTTCTATTCAAGAATTCCCCGAAGTAACTCACTTAAAATCTTATCATAAGTTTTTTTCTAAATCAACAAAACTCTTATGTAGATCCTCCGTGCTCTATTTGTATTTCTCAATCAAAACTAAAAAATTGAGTCCATAATATGTAGTCTTATGGGATTATTGAAAGAGTTTCACCATCTCACATGCATAGAGTACATAACATCTTCTAAATCTCTTCTCAGTGAAAACACATAGTTGATAATTTTAGTAGAGTTAACCTAACATGTATAGATATTGAACTATGATGTAACATAGCTTCTAAATTGAAATATTCTATTTTTACAAATTTTATGAAAGCATGGGATAAAAGGAAAAACAATGGGAGAAAAAAATAAAAAAATGATAAAATATTATCCACCACTCTCCGATTAAGAAATGATTGTTGTTATCATATTTTTTAAAATTTGATATCCTTTTTTTATAAGGAGAGATTTGTCAAACCCAATTAAAAAGAAAACATTTTAACCAATTAGCATCAAGTTAATTGAATTGAAATTAATTTGTTCCACCTTGACGTAATTATAGAGACAAAATTAAAGAGGAGACAAAGAAGGGCTATAATATAACAGAGAAGAAGCAAACAAGTGAGGATGATCAAGATAGAGAGAGAGAGTGCAAGAGAGAGGAAAGGTAAATTGAGCAAGGAAAAGGGGACATGGAATGCCAAGCAAAGCTATGAGATCGTCCAAGAATGCAATAGGCATATATGACACCATTTGAACCACACAAGTCCGTATCAATTCTAAAGCTGATATTTTTTTGTTTTTTCTTGCAAATTTGAGGTAAATTTTAACCTAATCTATTTTTCCTAGTTAATTTTTTCAAATCTATGTACCCTAAATCTATTTTATTTAATTTTAGAGAATTTCTTTTGGACATCGAGCATAGGAGAAGAGAAAGTAAGAGGAGATTGTTATTGATTTCATGAAAGGAAGAAAGACGGTAAAGATATAAAATTTGCAAGAGAAATTTAAAAATTTATAATTAGGGAAATCCAAAAGTGTTAAATTTTAAATTAATGATGATAGTTGAATATTTAATATTATATATTTTTTTAAAGCCCAATAAATTTATTGAAGAGAAAAGGGTACATATAGGTTGTATGAGTGGACCCAAATAAGCACCCAACTCATACGGTACAACACACACAAAAAGAAAAGAAACTTAAAACTCAAAAGTAGATGGTACATATAAGATCAACCAGGTCGACCCACTTTAGTTCTGCCTCTGCCTCTAGTTCAAGGAAAGGAACCAGCTAACAAATTAGTGAGATGTGTACCATTGCCCGAATTAACCAGAGTAGCATCCATTAGATTCCTTAGCTCAAGTAGATCTTCATTATTCTTCCTCATTGCTCATCCGAAGATTGTTGCTCATTCGGATCCCCACAAGTGTATATGAGGTAAGAGTTGTCGCCTCTACCCCTGATAATTCCTGAAGATGGGGAGCTGCAAGGTTCTCCTGATTATCAGCCCGTGTAGGTAGGGTCCTTTATTATTATTTTCAATAGGATTTGAAAGTGTAAGTTGCTCAACGGACCATCCATCTTCTCATCGATCACAGAAACAGTATTTTCAGGGGGAGGATCCACAGGAGCAATAGAATCAGACACCAAATCCCCTGTTATATCTTTATTCACTTGATCTTTAGATTACAAGTTAGAATAAAGCTTATGGCATTTATCAAGGTTATGCCCAAACATCTTACAATAAGAACAATAAGGAGGTCTATGCTCCATGACGATTTGTTATCAATATCCATTATGTGTTGTACCCAACCAGACTTCAATGACATCAGGCAAAGTAATATCTCTTTCCACAAGTATTCTGGCCACAAAAGGTATGGTAAGGTTGAAAGTGGGTAGATCTAGCTTCATAGGATCCCAAAGTACGGCACTAATAGAGTAAAGAACCTGATGATGAAAAAAGTGCAGCTTGAGACCAGGTAGACTAAGCCATACCGGTACAGCAGGAGGTTCATGATTAGGGTCAAAACTAGGAGACCACTTGAGTAGCTTCATTGGTTTGTCAGCAATGTCAAGATATTTTTTGGAGAAAATCTGAGTGTAGTCTTAAGGCACGGTTAACTGAATCAAAACATGTCTCTCATCCATGAGCCACACTTTCCACTTTCCTGATAAATTAAGGTCATCAAAACTTTTCCTGATAACTTCCATAGGTCGATGTCCCAACTGAAATTTCCCAAAAAGAGCAAACATGAATTAGTCAGTCATGGTTGAAATTTCTGACTCATAGAAAAAGAGTGTTGTCTTCCCACTTTTCCTGCTTGCATTCTTAATAAAAGGGCAGTTATTTGTACCGTCGCGATTCACCTTATAACTTGAGGGGAAGACAACCCTCGTCTCCCCCTAAGGATTACTCGCCACGTGGGCAAAAAAGACTTTGTCAGGTTCAACCAAAGAAGAAGGAAGCTCCATCACAGCAAGGAGAAACCCTGCAAGCCGGGCAGAGGACAAAAAAGACAAGCCAAAGAGGTCGGGGCGAAGCTGCGTGGAAGACAAGAAACCACAATGATGAATGCGCAAAGAAGTCGCAACTCGACAGACAAACCGCGACATGATGAGGCACAAGTGAAACCGCAGCAGAAAGACGAAACCATAGCAATCCTACTAATCGCACCTCAACAGACACGAAACCGCAGCAGGAAGACGCCGAAGCCCTTCATCGTTGGGAGCAAAAGAGAAGAGGAAGATCGCGAAGGAGATTGACGAGCACAAAGTCCTTCGTAGTCGTCGTCGAATACGAGAACTTCGTCGTCAAACACAAGAGGGTGGATTGAAGGTGGAATCAAACCACGGTTTCACCATTGGGCAAAAACCTAGCAGAGCAGATCGCCACAGACGCCATCATGTATGACATATATTTAACATTATATATATTGTGTGTGTGTGTGCGTGCACGCGCGCGTGCATTTTATAAAAAAAAATGGTCGAAGGCTATTAGACGAGCCCCGACCATCCCTAGATGTGTTAAATCTTTGAGTATCACACCCTACACATGGGGGGATTCGAACCCGTGACTTGAGGAGACTTACGACCTTCAGAAAAGCTACTTTACCAACAGGCAACGGTACGCGCGTGCACACAGATATATATATATATATATATATAAACAATTAAATCTTAGTTTGTATCTATAATGAGAGCTAAGATTTTAAATGTGTATCTGAATTAAAAAAGTCTAAAATTTCATGTTAGGAAGCTATTACACAAACACATAACATGTAGACATCCTAATTATATGAAAATTATATCGATCTATATGTGTGTGTGTGTGTGTGTCTATATATATATAGACACACACCCAATTAAATCTTAGTTAGTATATACATCAAGACTAAATATTTTAAATGTGAATATGAATTTAAAAAGAAAAAATCTAACATTTCATGTTAGGATATTATTATGCAAATACATAACACTAGACAATTTAATTAATTGAAAACTTAAATATATTCAGAAAATGATCTTTAAAAGAAAGAAAAAAAAATTATTAAATAATGAGATGAGCTTTAGTAAAGGAAATATGTATAGTTAAAAGAATGTAATTAATATAAATTCCTCATAAGAAATTATTTTACAACAACAAGGCTTTATACTGTAGTAGGTTCGGCTACATGAATCCCTTTTCTCCATTGCATTATATTTAGTGCCATATTTTTATTTAGTTCTAATTGATTAAGATCATTTTTATACAATATGTCGAAGTGTTCTTAGGTCTACCCCTGCCTTTTTTTAATATAAGTCGAATCTAAAACATCTACTTTCCTGACCAGATCATCAGAAATCATCAAGACTTAATGTAGAGACTCTTATTTCTAAATTATAATAAAAATATTATTTCTTGCAAATGAAGTGCATCAATTGACAATGATATTAGCCAATTAAACATTATTACAATATTTATGATTTAGCTCTTTTCTTGAGAGTATGGATTATATTAGTATGAATGATGTATGTTTCTTGTCTTATAAAATAGTAATTTTAGTTAATGCTCGTTAAAGAAAAGATAATGAATTATATTAAAATTACAAAAAAAAAACAATCTATATAAATATGTTTATATGCGCATGTAGACTAAAAGAGTTTATCTCTTTTGGTACTAATTTTGGACTTAAGGATACAAGCATATAAACTATTTATCTATTCACAGAATTGAAATATGACATTATTACTAAAACACTTTAACAAATACAATTAGATGATATACCTATGACATAAATATGTTTGTATGTGCATGTTGATTAAAAGAGTTTATCTCATCTGGTACTATTTTTGGACGTAAGGATGCAAGCATATAAACTACTTATCTATTCATAGAATTGAACTATGACATTATTACTAAAATACTTTAACAAATACAATTAGATGATATACCTATGACATTTAAATTTTATAAAAATGAAGGTCAAAAGATATAATATGATATGAACTTATTAAAATATAATATTAGTGTATTAATGAATGCTTTAAAATAATTAATATTACATCATGTTTGAATAGCATAAATTGCTAAAAGATATGATATTAATTATATAATTTGATAAACATGAATATGTTTTCAAAGTTCCATTATTTTAATGTAACATAGAGATGTGATATAGAAAATGAGTCTTATTGATAACTCGCAATTATTATTAACAAATATTAACAGGACAAACATTCAACCATTAAATGAGCGAGAGAAGAGATTTAGTATATCATTGTCACTAGCTACAAGTGAACGACATATACATTATTTACATGATTGGCCATAAAATGTAAAGTTATTGTATTTTTTTTAGAATTTGTACCTCCTCCAATGCATTCAATAATTATAACATAAGAATATTTTTTATACACTATTATTAAGAGAAATAATTTAAATTCCATCCTATCATTGTTCATGCCTTGCTATTCTAAGCTCCCACACCAAATCGTGATAACGTGTAATTATGAAATCTAAATTTCTCTCAAAATAAATTAAAAAAATAAAAATGAGTGCTCTTGTATTAATAATCATTCTTGAACATATAGTCTTTGCTAATCAAAGATTAGTAATTATTTAAATATTGGTAAAACTTACCCCCTTACAAATGACATACTTGTCATTTATATAATCAAAATCAACCAACTTAACATGCATTGGATGTACAAAATCAAAAACTCTACTAAGGCTCAAACATGTTTGTTTTCAATTCCAGCACTATGTTTAAAAAAAGAAATGTTCATTTAGCAACTCGATCCATTTAGCATGCCATATTCAAGCTTCTTTTGAGAACTCAAATGTCAAATCATGATGGTAAGGATACAAGACAAACTCTTTAACGTAATAGAAGATGCCCCAAATAGCAAAAAACTGGCATACTAACATAAATTTTCTTTATAGTTAGATATTTTATTTGTCGTTATTCAATTTCTTACTAAAATAATGAAATGGGATGTCTTTCCTAATTTAACACTCCTTCAAAACTTAATTTGAACACATCATAAGTAACCTCCACTTTATTAAAAGTAGTAAATATAATTATAGGAGCATTGATGGGTCTCTATTTGATTACAGTAAAAGTGTAGTCAAAAGACTTGGTCCATTTGATTCTCTTTTCTTAAGCTAATTTCTAATTCACAATAGAACTAAACGCTTAAATAAATCTATTATATAATTAGCCAAATCATGAAAGGTTTGGGTTATTAATCACTCTAAACTTATCAAAAGCAACAAATGTTTAACACTAAAAAAAGCAAAACCAAGGAAGAACAAAAAGGGAGTCACAACACAATAATTCTTCATTTCAAATACAACTTTTCAACTTGTGAAATCTCAAATACTTTACAAAGATGAATCAAATAATCATCTAAACTCTTATAAGAGTTTTAATTATCATGAAGCCAAACAGCCAAAATATTTTCATTCATCAAATCTAACATAATATCCAAATAAGAAATAGAAATCTACATTTAATAGTGAGTTTATTAGTAGCAAATCTATGCACATTGTCCAACTACCATCTCTCTTAAGTGTAAGCAAAGCTGATACAATACGAGGACTCCTGCTTTCCTAATAAATCATTTCTTTTAACTAAATTCAGCATTTTTTATCAAATTCATCTTAGAAGCATGAAAATTAGGAAAAGACATATTGGAATTAAATAAATAACATATATATGCACCTATAGTGATAATTCATTACATCAGGATAAATATCTATAAACTCCAACCAACATTTGTTAACAACCTCAGGCAATAGATTATTCAACTCAATAGCCCTTCTACCTGCTCACTCAATAGCATGTTTACACACAATATGCATAAACTTTTCACTTCATTTTAAACACTAAATTACTTTGCAGGCTTTGTAGCTTTCAAAGCTAACCTTTCCATTTAATATTAAGAGCTTATGTATTACACATCCCAAATTGAGTAATATATAACATCATGCAGCTAATGCCTGACCAAATAAACATGAGCAGTGTCCATGAAATAGCATATCTAATCAAGTTCATCTGCATGGGTGGCTAGTTGAATCAAAATAAGCAACTCAAAGATGTAAAAAAACAGTTTTATCTATCGAAATTACTTCTACGGTTATGGATATAATCCAAATTTCAAAATTATGGGACCTATGCGACAGATTGGAACACAAAATCATACAACGCACTATGAACTACAAATTTATAGAGCTTCTCATCATGTTTGAAGTAGGCATCTGAAATAATATAATTCTCTTTCAATTAAATTCAACCTTAGTAGTATGATGAAATCTGTGATTTTGAAGGAATAATCAACTAATGTGTCCCAATAATCTGTAAATTTTTCATTAAACTTGATACGCCAACAATAAATTTTCATCATCCAGCACGAATGTCGAGGCATGACATGAATCTCAAGGCAACATTTTGAGGTAGAAACATTCAAACTTCAATTAAAAGTCATCCAGAGCTCCAATTTCAGCAAACTTATAGTCAAACTGACCGACTCGATAAGACGGACATAATGATATCAAAGTTAATACAATCCGAGTCAAATCAAGCTCAGATCAAGTGATTAAATCATTTTTGAAAGATTTTTGTGCACATTTGAAAGATCAAACGAATGTTGAATTTAGTGAGTTCATACTCAAATCGAGCGTCTCGACAAGGCGAATCCAACGAGCCCAAGATTGGTCAATTTCGACATCGTTAAGGCACTCAAATGTCCATCAAATGTCATTTGATTGAAGAAAGCTTTCTGGACCGTCCGATCAAAATGGTTCATATTTCTGCATTAATTGCACCCAGAACACTATAAAAGAGTCTCGCCCCTCACATGAGGGGGAGAGGCTTGAGAGAGAACATGAAGCTTTGAGAAGGAGCTCAACTCCATCATCATCCTTGTCATCGTCTACCTCCGTCTACCACCACTGACCATCGGCGACCACCGCCGATGTTTGTCGACCTTCGTTGGCCACCGTCAACCACCATTATCACCACTGACCTCCGTCGACCGTCATCGACTGTAGTCGACCACCGCGGACCTCCGTTGACCACCACCGACAGTCATCGATTGTCGTCGATTACCGTCGATCACCGTCGACCACCGTCGACCACCGTCGGCCACCGTCGACCACCGTCGGCCACCGTCGACCATCGCTGACTAAACGTCGTCAGTCGACGTTGTAACTTGGAAAGCTAGTAACAATTTCCTGTTTGTGAGACAAGGGGTCTCTGTAATCATCAACCTATAGTGGATTTTTGCAACTGGGTCAGGCCCAGTGGTTTTTTTACTTTACGGGTTTTCCACGTAAAAATTTCTGGTGTCATCACAGATTGTTTCCCTTTTTATCTGAGTGTGTGTTGAATCCTCGTGCAACGCTAAGACGATAATTCATTACTCTACCGCAACGAATTTTCCAGCTCGCATCAATTTGGCGACATTTGTGAGAAAGTTTCAATTCCACAACTAAAGTACTTACACGATTTCCTGCATGGCCACCAGACAATGTTCGTGACAACGGAGTATCCCACTCCAACGCCCATCATTCCAGGGAGCAGTCATGAAGCCAAGGGCGGCATGCTTCTTAATCTTCCCACCCTATAAGTCGTTATACTGCCAACGAAGGTGTTTCGGGTCCTTCAATAGAAGATCGAATGTGTAGAATGGTAAGTCTCAACTAAAGATCTTGCAGCTCCTATGCGGGGCTCAACAGTCGACGCCTACACCATTACATGAAATTCGTTTACCATTAACTCCGCGATGTACGAGAAACATACCACTCGTAAGAACTCGTACCGGCCCGCCTCCTCAAGAAGGAATACATCCCCTGTCAGGTCGTGATGTTGAAATCCTAGATATCGCAAGTTCAACTCATCCATCTCGTGCAGCTCATCCAACATTGCCACATCTTCTTGCAATTCCAGATGATGTCATTTGTAATGAACTAGGACGCCTCATCCAGGAAGAATTTCCCCTAGAGAAAAAGAATCGTTTCTACACTCACCGTAACATCCATTAATCCTCTCCCTTAACGGATGCAGTTCTCTAACACCCCATCCCAACATGCTTCAAGCTTCCGAACATCGATACATATGAAGAGATAACCAACCCCTACGAGCATATTGATCACTATCAAACCATCATGCACATTCAACGTGCATTTAATGCGCTTCTGTGTCAAGTGTTCCCGGCTACTCTTAAAGGACAAGCTCGAACCTGGTTCTACTCTCTGTCAAGGGGCACTGTAAACGCCTTTAACGAGCTTGTCAGACTGTTCGCGGAGCAGTTCATCGCAAATCGAAGAATCATCAAGGATTCATCCCATCTCTCAGAAATTCGTCAAAACGAAGGGGAATCACTGAAGGACTACTTCCGCAGGTTTTCTACTGAAGCCCGACAAATTTTGGGAGTAGATCCGGAGTTACTAAGAAGAGTCTTCCTTGAGGGGCTCCGCCCAGGACTCTTCTACTCATCATTGATTTAGGAGACAGTTCATTCTTATGCTGACCTTGTTTACCGTGTTGAGGCACAAATCTCTGCAGATGATGTCATCATTGCTAGCAAAGAACAATTTGAGCGATTGGGGGGCAAGCGCTAACGTCAGGGATACCAATCAAATCTCACTACGAAAAAATTTTAGACCATAGGGGAATCGTGAGCAACGATCAGAAAAAGAATACAAGTCACTCACACGTGGCGTGTTAACATCTTAATGGCAATGAAGGATGAAGAGATTGTCAAGTGGCCAAAGCCGTTAATAAATCCAGATGGTGGAGATCAGTATCAATATTGTTATTTCCACCGAGTAAAAGGACATTCAACAGAAAGATATTTTCAATTGAAGAAAGAAATTGAACGTCTAATACGCCAAAGTCATCTTGGTCGCTACTTACAAGAATAATGTGAGTGGAACCAGAAGAGAATCATTGGAGTTAT
The DNA here is from genome assembly GCA_003013225.1 of Phalaenopsis aphrodite. Taxonomy (NCBI): domain Eukaryota; kingdom Viridiplantae; phylum Streptophyta; class Magnoliopsida; order Asparagales; family Orchidaceae; genus Phalaenopsis; species Phalaenopsis aphrodite. The sequence goes on along the minus strand of NEWO01000242.1, from coordinate 497,708 downwards.
CGAATGAGAAGTATAACTCTAACTCATCTTATTTGAGTAAACGACTGGTTTATAAGCTCTTAATTTTATTTTAACAAAATTTTCATGTTGCTTTAAAATGACATTTCATTGAAATTTTCTTATTTTCTCATGCAAGATTTTGGTGTAGAAAACTCCCTTAGGATGGGAACCTATCATGCCCCTAAAAGTCAAACCCAAGAGGCTAGACTCGACGAGAAGATACGGTACCCCTAAAAGTCAAGCCCAAGTGGCAAGACTCAATAAGAAGCTACCATGCCCCTGGAAAATGAGCCCAAGAGGCAAGTCTCGATGGGAAGCTAATAGTGGACAGGGTGCTCACTAGAAAGACTCCATGATAGCAAGTGGTTGACAGGGTCTCCACTTAAAGACCTCAGAAGGTTACAAGCCTCAGAAGGCACAGCTACACTCAAAGACCTCAGAAAGCTACAAGTCTCAGAAGACTACAAGCCTCAGAAGGTACAGCTACACTCAAATACCTCAAAAGATTACACGCCTCAGAAGGCACAGGTACACTCAAAAATCTCAGAAGGTTACAAGCCCCAGAAGGCACAAGTGCATTAAAAATCTCAGAAGGCTACAAGCCTCAGAAGACATAGATACATCAAAGACCTCAGAAGACTACAAGCCTTAGAAGACACAAGTGCATAAAAATTCCTCAGAAGGCTACGAGCCTCAGAAGAATTTTGCACAGTTAAGAAGCCACAACAATCGTGGAAGCAACAAAAAATACATCGTTAACATTTATAATTGTCACATCAGATGATTAAAAAGGCTACAAATACAAACATATACATGTATAAGGGCTACAACAAATCAATTCATCTTCAATTAGACTCGGCATCGGCTTCCTAAAATTTCAGTATTTCTGATAATCATCAAAGGGTCTCCAGATATCGCCACCACACAAGCATGAAAATCCCCCCTCATGGCGAGGCAAGCAAACTACATCATTTCTTCATAACATACAAGAGAAGCACTGGAATCTCCTGAATATGTGACGCTCCGCCACAACGCGTCACGTCGTCGCGACACCCCGCCGCAAAGCGTCGCCGCCACGCGTCGCGTCGCTGTGACGCTCAGCCGCAGCGTTTTACCGCAACTCTTCGCCACAACATTTCGCCGCAACACTTCGCTGAAACATTTCATCGCAACTCTTCGCCGCAATATTTCTCCGCAACACTTCACCGCAACACTTCGTCGCAACATTTCACCGTAACATTTCGCCGCAAATCTTCGCCGCATGAGAAAGAATATCATGTTGTTTGTCTGCTACGCGGGTCGGGGACAACTTTATTCTTTTAAAAAATCTTGAATTACCTGCTAGGCAGGGATGGGGACTCCACCATTTTTCTCCTCTCCTTGGCCTATTTATAAGCTAAAAAACCCACCATCTTTATGATAAAATTTATTAGAGTCATTTAAAACAAAACTTTATTAAAAAAAACTGCTATTCATTAAAAAAACAACTTTTCATTAAAAATAAACAAAAAAACAGCTCTTTATTTAAAAAAAATATATTAAATAAAATAAAAAATTGTTTCTGCAATAAAAAATATAAATATAAAACAGTTTTATCCTTTAATTTTCGGTTTTTAAGTTCAGTTTTCTCTAATTTTTGGTTTTCAGGGTCTCCAATCTTTTCAATTTTGGGTCAGCCAGCCTACTAACCCGAAAGCGCGGCCCATTTAAAAAAATTAGAATTTTTATAAATTGCTCAGGCAGGATTCGAACCCTACACTACTGCAAGAGAGAAAATGAACATACCCACTGATCTATGCTAAATTACATTAACATGTTTGGCTGTAATTTATTCTTATCCAATTAGAAATGTAATAAACTATAATAAAAAATGAATGCCTCATAAAAATGAAAAATCTTTAGATATCAATATTTTTGGCCGACTAAATTGCAATCTCCCGAAAATAAAGGGCAACTAATACGCCAACAACAATTTTTCATCATCCGGCATGAATCTCGAAGCATGACACGAATCTCAAGGCAAACTTTTGAGCAAGAAACATTCAAACTTTAATTAAAAGACGTCCAGAGCTCCGATTTCAGCAAACTTATAGTCAAACTGATCGACCCGATAAAACGGATCTAATGATATTAAATTTAGTCCAATCTAAGTCAAATCAAGCCCAGATCAAGTGATTAAATCATTTTTGGAAGATTTTCGGACACATTTGAAAGATCAAAAGAATGTCGAATTCAGTGAGTTAATACTCGGATCGAGCGTCTCGACAAGTCGAATCCAACGAGCCCAAGATTGCTCAATTTCGACATCGTTAAGACATTCAAATGTCAATCAAACGCCATCAAATCGAGAGAAGCTCTCTGGACCATCTCATCAAAATGGTTCATATTCATGCATTAATTGCAACCAAAACACTTTAAAAGAGTCTCACCCCTCACATGAGGGGGAAAGACTTGAGAGAGAACTTGAAGCTTTTAGAAAGAGCTCAACTCCAACATCATCCATGTCATCGTCTACCTCCGTCGACCACCACTAACCGTCGACCGCCGACCTCTGTCGACCGTCGTCAGCCACCATCGATCACCTTCGATCACCACTGACGTTTGTCGACCACCGCCGACCGTTATCGACTGTCGTCGACCACCGTGGACCTCCGTCGACCACCATCGACCGGCATCGATTGCCTATATTCAACAAACAAGCTTTTTATCTTACTAAGTTGGGTTGAATGCATGAATCTTATTTCTCCCTTGCGTCCTATTAAGTGTCATCTTTTCATTTAATTCTAATAAATTAAGATCATTCTTTATATTACATGCCCAAGCCATTTTAGGTCTACCTCTAACTTTCCTAACATAAGTCAAATCTATAACATCCATACTCTTAATCGGGTTATCTGATGGTTGACTTTTAATGTGATCAAACCATCTAAGGCAACTTTCTCTAATCTAGTCTACCACCGGAGCTACTCCAGCAGTTTATGGATGTATTCATTTAGCATTTTGTCTATAAATGTAAAACCACTCATCCACCTGGGCATTCTCACTTCAGCAAAACTTAACTTAATTTTCTGCTTCACTTATACGGGCCAAAACTCTACAATATAAATCATTGCAGATCTCACCACCATCTTATAAAAATTTTCCTTTAAGTCTAAGCGATATTTTTCTATCACACAATAGACTTGTGCATTCCTCCAATTCAACCATCCAAATTGAATTCTACTAATAACATCCCCATCTATATCACCGTCACTTTGAACAATAGACCTTAGATATCTAAAACATTCAATCCTTTAATGGCATGATCAACCATTGTTACAACCCCAACATTAGATCTATTACTACTAAAATTACATTCCATATATTCAATTTTAGATCTAATCAAACAAAATTCTTTAGACTCTAAAGTTGGCCTCCAAAATTCATGTTATTCCTGAACTCTCTCTAATCTTATCCACAAGAAGAATATCATTAAGGAAAAACATACACCAAGGAACATCTTCCTGTAAATGTCCAATAAGAAAATCCATAACTGAAGCAAAAAGATACGGGCCTAAAGCTAATCTTTGAGGTAATCCAATTGAATAGGAAAATACTTGATCAATCCTCCTTGTGTTCGAAGACAAACAACATCTCTAGTATGCATATCTTTAATGATTTGAATAAAAGAAATATCAACACAATTCTTTTCTAGAACTCTCAAAAACACTTCACTTAGAACCTTATCATAATTTTTTTCTAAATTAACAAAAATCATATATGTAGATCCTCTTTACTCTCTCTATACTTCTTCATCAAACCTCTCAATAAATGTATAGCTTTCATTGTGGACTTGCCTAGCATGAAATCCAAATTAATTTTGAGAAATTTGTTTATCAGGTCGTAACTCATATTCAATTATTCTCTCCCATAACTTTAATGTACGATAGATTAACAAAATTTTTCTAATAATTTGCACAATATTGTTCATCCTCTTTATTGCTGAAAATAAGAACTAATACACTATTTGTTCACTCATATGATAACCTTTTAGTTTTTAAAATAATACTAAAAATTTAGCGAGCAAAAAAATTCTCAAATCTCCTAAACAAGTTAACACTTAATTGGAATACAATCAGATCCTATTGCTTTTTCATACTTCATTTTTGTAAAGCCTCCTCAACTATTTTTTTACTAATGTGACGATGGTAATAAAACTTTTTTTATTATTTACAATACTAACATCACAAAAGTAATCGTATTTTCACAATCTTCATTAAAAATTTAATCAAATTATCTTACTCATATACATAGAATATCCTCATCTAAAAAAACACTTTAGTTTTCATTCTTCTTACTCTTTACATGAACTAAATCATTGCTTTTCTTATATCTTTGCAAGACTATTATCAAAACATAATTCATAGCATCATAAATTATTCTCTTACTCCCTCTAGGCCACTTTATATTTTATCCAATTCTCCAAACTTTTACATCTAAACCATTTTTTATAACAAAAAATCTTATTTTTTATCATTTCTTGCACATATTATTTCACCACCAGCTATTTTTATTCATAAAAGATTTTTTTTTTATTTGTCAGGCATATCTTTTGCAATTAGCTTAATAATAGTCATTATTTTATCCCACGGAATATTAGTTTCTTCATGAACATCTCAATTATTATGATATTAAAGTTTACTCATCAAAATAAATTTATTTGTATCTTTTAAATGTTTCTAATTCTATGATAATATTTCATTATATTTTTCATCTTTCAATCATTTATCTTAAAATCCAAAACCAATAATCGATGTTAGATATTTATATTTTCACATGGAAGGACCTTACAATCTTCACAATCTCGATGATCAATTTTTCTCATAAGAAAAT
>NEWO01000242.1:475770-489354 GCA_003013225.1 Phalaenopsis aphrodite | reverse complement strand
ATATATATATATATATATATATATATATATATATATATATATATATATATATATATATATATATATATATATCTGTGTGTGTGTGTGTGTGTGATTATATGTAGACAATTATTATATCCATCCTGCCTTACGTCAATAAGGATTCTTTCCACCAAATCGTCCATGTGATGTTCAGCTTCCAAATATCCATCAAGGAGCCAATGAATTTATAAAAGCCAATAACCGAATTCCCTAACTCAGAAGCACCCAGTTGTCCTGTACCACTGCATTGAATTTTGTTAGGTGGGGATGGTGGCACTAATTGAAGGAATGGAGGAAATAATAGATGAAAGGAAAATTCAGTTGAAATAGGGTTACATACTTCTGAAAACAAACACTATAAGAACAATGCATTAATTTTTGAAAATGCATGGAAGAACTGGAGCTAAATTATGCAATAATCAACAAAAGCTGAAAGAAAGTGCCTGCGATAAATTAAACCTTAAGATGGAAAATCCATTTATTACCGATCGAAGCCCTGAATTTCCCGGGAAACTCTCTCTCAAAGGCAGCTCTTCACTTGAAGGAAGCAGGCCTTGCTTCTCAACCCATTGGCGCGCAACATCGACAAGATTGCCACTGCTTACTCTTCCCCCATCTTTAGGGGCAATATCAGTTTTGTTACCGATAACAAGATATGGAACGGGAAGACCTCCCGGCCCACCAGATCCTAGTGGAGCTGAAAATGTCCCAGTTGCTGCGATTTCCGCTGCCCACTTGTGCAAACTTGACTTCGTCCTCCTTTGAGAGAGATCATGAACAAATATAACACCTTCACACAAGGGTAAATAAGAGATTAGAATTTATCCAAATAGAAGAGAGAATAAATGAATGAATAGATTTGCATAGAGGAACATGTGGCAATCCACTAAATTGCTATACATTGGGAAAATATACGATCATTCTTTTGACTGTTCGCTAAATTGGTGCATATGAACATTCTTTACAGTTCACTGAAAAGGTCCTCGTGCTGTATGTCATTCACATCCTTTCCTTTCTTTATTTTAAGTTATCAATTTATAAAGAACCTAATATAGGTTAATATTTCTATGGAAAGCGAAAATTTTAATAGAAAACCAAAATTTGTGCTTTTAAAAGAACAAATAACAAGAAAGTCAAAAGGCGTGCTATAAAAGTAGTAGAACAGCCACTTGGACAAGAGGGTAGCTATGAAAAACGCCAAAAATTTTAGGTAAGACAGCAGTAATGCATATATGGTAAAAATTATAAAACCTAGATAGCATGGATGCCTACAAAAATTGATTAAATAACAGATAGAAAGATCAAGAAAAGGGAAATCCTCCCTTACCATTGATCTGCTTGTAGAAAAGAGAGCGACAATCCTTGTACCTCTCATGTCCAGAGATATCCCATAGCTCAACAAAGAAGTCCCTTTCCTCATCACCTTTTATGCTACTAGAAGAGCTTCCGCCACGTCCATGAGTAATATGCTGGAAAGCCATTAGGAAACACATAAGGATCAATGAAAAACTAAATGGTGTTTGTATCAAAAGGCAAGAAACCTTACCTTGACTTCAACTGTACAGCCAACAGTTTGAGAAGGACGAGAGATTGCAGAACCATTTACAAGTAGATGGACCAATGATGTTTTCCCAACACCTGCGAACAACTGATTAAAGTTTTTATGATCTAGGAATGAATTTTATTCACAGTTATTAACAAGTCATGTACATAAGCTATTAAAAAGTAGTCTATAATATAGGCAGCACTAAAGAGGAACAATTATGTTCTAGATTAAAACAAGCAACAAGATAACTATACAGTAGATTGATCAACATAAGACATTAATGTTCAAACCACTCTATGCTTCACATTATCAGATAGTCTATTATCAACAACAAGAAGCCCACCCAATTGATCTATATAATGGGCTGGTTAGTCTAATTATATTGATGACCCAATCCAGAAATTGACACACGCATTAGTCATAAGTTCTTTTAAATTTCCCAAGTATACTCTATATAAGTAAAAAGGAAAATCTATATACATGTGACACATTTTTATGTATTTACATATCTAACACCCAAAGTTTAATATTTACACTTGAAACACATTGGTGTCATAAATCAATGCATGAAAAGGTCTAATACACTTTTATGAAGTAAGCAATCGCGGTATTTTTTCTGTGATGTTAAATATTTGAGTGGTAAATATGAGAGTTTAGATGTTTGATATGTAAATACATAAGAATTTTTAGTGTCTGTAAATGCCTCTAAATAAAATTAGCAATATATTTTATTATTATAACGAAAGGATCTTCATGGTTCGATTATTTTCTTCTATCTATGATTGTTATAGAATCAATTTTGTTTATATAAAAATAACCTCTCTTGTTGATCTTACTGTCACTACGGTCAGATGGTAGAAACTAAATTTTCTATATTCGGTTACAATTTAATAAATAAAAGAGTCACTAATTAAATTAAATTAAAAAACATATTTAAAATTACATTGTTATTATTTGTCCACAACTTTTATAAATATTTTATCTTCTATCTTTCATCTTTTAAACAATTAAATTAACCTAAAAAGTTGATTTAAAAATATCAGTGAACAAAATAAGCCAGTGAATGCTCATATTTATAAACTAAAACAATACAAAGAAAAAAAAAATAAAATGCATGATATTTAAATTTTTAATAAATCAATATTAACATTTTAGATATTATCAATAAATTTTATTAATCAATAACACACCAATATCATTCTATATTTATACAGTTGTCATAGGAGCACTGTCTAAAAATTATATCACTTAAGGTACTTCAATATCAATATCATTTCACGTATATGTGCATATGTACTTTAGTATGCTCTCACTAGTGCCATCGAGAGATGACTCCATCATAGTCAATCATGCATATACAAACATTCTATTAAAATCATGATTTACTAAAAATATATTTCATCCATATTTGCATATCAGACAATATACTTATAAATCATTTAAAATGCCATGCACACATATCATTCCTACCATATAAACAAAAATTCATTAGGATTCAAAATCCTGAGTTTGCAATAATTTCAATATAACAAATGATATTATTGGTAAATGCATTTGATGTAGAAGAAACAAAATACCTATATACTGTAAGAACACGAGTACTCACATCAATACTAGTTAATTTGTTATTTGATTTATCTTGACGTCTACTCTTCTAAAGTTTGAAACCTAACATCAACATGGTTAGTCATAATAAATTAATTAATTAATTTTTTAATTATAAAAACATATACCTATATTGATCCAATTTCTTTTAGTTTTTCATGAAACGTATAGCTAATTAATTTAGCCAAATTTTTATTTTAATATTAAGCTACCTCATATGACTGTATTACTATATATTATGCCATAATTTATTTTCATATATTTTTTAACATGCTTAACATAGAAATTTTTAAATTAGCTTGTAAAACTAATCTCATATAAAAAATAATTTAACATTTAAATTAAGCTTCACACCTGAATTCCTTGCAGCAAAATTGTCTTTATCATACTTTAGCCTTTTCACTGATTATCCTTAAACAATTAGTAATAAAATTGAAATCAATTAACTATAAAATTTCTGAAATTTTATTTTAATTAATTATAATAACTAAAATAATTAAGTATTTTTACCTTATTTCCCCCTCTCCTTTGCCCTAATCCATTTGAACCGCGCGACAAAGCTCGGTTAAGCCCTAAGCCCCAAACGTGAATCCCTCTCTTCTTTGTGTGTGATAGTTGGCTCGACCTCCTGCACATACGCACGAACGCCTTCTTCCTCCTTTTCTTCTCCTTCAACTTGGTTGATCGAGATGCATCAATTTTTGCACAAAGAATCTTCTCCCGCAGTGAAGATTATGTCTCACACCATGATTAGGGTTGGTCGGCCTCTTCTTCCACAGGTTTCTTCTTCTTCTTCGGTATCTTCTTCTGCGCTAGGCTCATCATCTACATTCGCACCAAATTCTTACCTGAAGCTCGATCACGTCAAGAGAGCATATTTTCCTTGATCGATTAGGCACTAGCTGCTCGACCCTTGCAATAGAAACTGCTCGACGCTATAGGCAAGTCGCTTGCGACATTTTATAGAGCGAAATTTAGCATATTAGACAATATACTTATAAATCATTTAAAAATATCATGCACGTATATCATTCCTACAATATGAACAAAAATTTACTAGAATTCAAAATTTCGTGTTTGCAGTGATGGTACTAGTAAATATATTTGATGTAGAAGAAACAAACTATCACTAGAAAATAAGAACATGAATATTCACCTCGATGAAAATTAATTTGTTATTTAATTTGTTTTATCGTCGACTCTTCTAAAATTTGAAACATATAATAAACACAGTTATTCATAATAATCTAATTAATTATTTGTTTTAACTATATAGAAATTTACCTATATAGTGATCTAATTTCTTTTAGTTTTTCATGAAACACATAACTAACTAATTTAGCCAAATTTTTATTTTAATATTAAGCTACCTCATATATTTGTATTACTGTATCTTATGCCATAATTAATTTTCCTATATTTTTTAACATGCTTAACTTAAAAACCTTTAAATTAGCTTGTAAACCTAATCTCATCATCATCAGCAACAACAACAAAGCTTTATCCCACTACGTGGGGTCGGCTACATGAATCTTTTTTTTTTTCATTGCGTCCTATTTAGTGTCATAGTTTCATTTAGTTCTAATAAATTAAGATCATTTTTTATTCAATAAGCCCAAGTCTTTGTAAGTCTACCTCTGTCTTTCTTAACATAAGTTAAATCTAAAACACCTACTCTGCTAATCGAATCATCAGATGGTCGACGCTTAATGTGACCAAACCATTTTATATAATTCAACATTTAAATTAAGCTTCTTAACCTGAATTTCTTCCGATTGCAAAATTCTCTTTTTCGTGTTTTAGTCTTTTTATTGATAGCATTTAAACAATTAGTAATGAAATTGAAATCAATTAACTATTAAATTTCTAAAATTTCATTTTAATTAATTATAATAACTCAAATAATTAAGTATTTTTAACTTTTTTTCGCCCTCTCCCTTGCTTTAATTCATTTGAACCGAGCAGCAAAGCTTGGTCGAGCTCTAAGCCCCAAAAGTGAATCCCTCTCTTCTTTGTGTGCAATACTTGGCTTGACCTCTTGCACGTACGCAAGAATGTCGTCGCGCCTTCTTTCTCCCTTTGTTCTCCTTCGGCTCTATAGATCGAGATCGAGCGATTTCTGCACAAAGGATCTCCTCCCGCAGTGAAGACGATGTCTCACGCCACAATTAGGGTTGGCCAGCCTCTTCTTCCTCACATTTTCTTCTCCTTCGGTATCTTCCCCTGCGCTCTGCTTGTCTTCTACCTTCGCATCGAATGCCTGCTCGAAACTTGATGACGTAACGAGAGCATATTTTCCTTGATTGGTCAGGCTCCAACTGCTCGACCTTTGCAACAGAAACAACTCGACGTACAGGTAAGTCGCTTTCGACGTTTTATAAAGCAAAATTTACCTGTTTGGCTTCTGACCGTTACGCTTCACCTCCCTCCTTTAACTATTTGACTCCTCAGTTCTTGTTCAATTTTCTCATTTCCTCTATGTCGGTTTATAGAAATGTGGTTTCACACTTACTATGCATATCACTATGCTATGGAGCTATTTATTGTTAGTTCCATAAACTGACATATACAAAATTCCATTTTGATGCAGGGCTTGGTACTTTTGTCAATATTTATGTTCCTATGTCGTTCATGTCTTTTATTTATACTATGATATGTTTCATGCATTTGTCCTTTAACTGTCTGTGAATTATCAAGCGTTAATGTGTCATTTGTAGTTACAACTATTTGTCATTGCATTGAAATCAGTAGGTTTATCATAGTATTTCAATACAGTGTCTATTACAAAAAGTAGCTAGAATAATGAAATTTGAATTAATTTGTCGTATCACAATGCTGGTTGATCCCCTTCTCCTCATGTTCAGTTCCCTCTATCATGTTGGCCAAACCCAATCCCTTCTACTCCTTACGATACCTAAATACTTCCCTTTAATACCGCAATGTTGATGGTGCGTCAAGCTCCATAACCACCTCCATCAACAATTTCATCAGCTCTTCACCCACTAACGATTTCATCAGCTCAGTACGCAACTCCACTTGAATCAATCTATCATTAGGCATCCTATGATTCTGAATTCCAAATATTCCTTCTAAACTAACTCATTCTAGCATTAATTGAAATGATTATTATATCTAGGTCAACCAAACAAAAGAATAAAAATTATTTGTATGATCCATGATCAGCAACTAATTGAGGCCGTTAATAATGAAAATTCTAGCAGCCTCTATAAGAAAATGGCAGATCAAGAAGTTTGATTTTTCTAGGGTTCCAGTAATTTTCGGTGTCATTTAACAAACAAATCTAAACAATCTTCCAATTCATAACATTGAGCGTTGCTACATTTACCTTCCCTAACTATTTTAAGTTGTTCATCTTAATAATAATTCAAAAATACACAAACAAAAAAAGAAAAACCAAGTAGAATAATCCTCTTTGAAATCATCCCTCCATGAAATAATTAAGTAATCAAAGAAAGGATAAAAAGATCGATTAGAAGTACCTGAATCACCGGCAACAAGAACCCGAACCTGGCCACAGGGAATAGCTCCACTTTGCTCTCTATTGTCTCTCGCCTTTTCTTTCCAATTCATGATTTCTTCAAGCCTTCGTCCACAGAACTGGCATTCAAGGCTGGAGAAACAAAGAGACTCAACCTAAAGCAGATGAAGTATCGTCCAACCCGCACGACCCAAGTACGTCGCAATAGATTAAACACGATATCTCCTCGATTCCTAAGCTTAGATTCATTCAATTCAAACCATAGGCAGAGAACTAATGAAGTAGCCACGCATCCACCCAATTAGAGCGAGCCGGATCTGCGGTTCGCCCTACCATTGAATTTGACAAGCAATCTAAATAAATCGCCGTAACCCAAAAGAGGGCAGAGCAGAAATCCGGTCGCGGGTACACGGTCGCGGCAGAGAGCAGCCAGTCTCGGGTATTTAGGTGCGAGCGAGCTGAGAAGTCAATGGCACCGAAACGATGTAAACTGCCGGAATCCAATCATATGGTCGCATTCTACAGACACGTACTTCCGAAAATTCGATTAAAGTCAGTTGCCTCTCGAAGGACAAATAAAATAACGGAAATTTACATACACTGCACCCAATCCATTTACCTGTTTCATATCTAAATTTCATTTTTACAAAGTCGACGCCCTATCGATAAATAAAAAAAATGAAACTAAAAACAACTTCTCTTGGAACCTTTACAATTTACATACATACCATCAAATTGTGTATTTACATACCTAGCACCTAAATTTTATATTTTCATATTGTTTGTAAAAATGCATAAGCAAAAATCCAGAGTAAATTCAACGGTCTAATATACAAATGTGGTCAAGGATGACCCAAAGCAATGAAGCCCTTATTACGCATGGACTCCGCACGCAGAGTAGCAAGCGGAGTCCGATTAACCTTCGCCAGTTGGAATTTTGGGGCCCATTAGAAAGAGTACAAAATAAATGAATTAAGAAGGCGCGACCCGGCCCGACTGAAACCTGATTTCAATCCAATAAGCGAGAAAGTCTGATGTTAATCCAGCCAAAAGTCTTTTGTCGCATTTTTTAGTTGTCGTCAGTCCAGAAAAGTGCATTTTGTCGCTTTAGGTTTTCTTTGCGTTGAGTTCCAAGCTGGTGCGATCGATTTCTTTGTAGACGAAGAAATATTGCTTTGGAATCTAGAAATAATAGCAGTCAGCTTCAATCAGAAGTGAGTATACTTTAGTTTTATTTTGATTTGACTTTTGCGTTGCTATGTTTTTTTTGTTTAGCTGATTTTTGTTAGGTGTTTTTAGGATTTATGATTCAGTATTTTTGTGTTATGGTTTAGGGTTGATGAACTGTATTGTCCTAATTGTGTTACTATTTTATTATTGTTGTATTAATGATGTATTATTATCGTGTTATTGTCGTGTTATGTGATGTTATTGTTTAGTTTTTATAATGTTGTTGTGGTTTTATTGTTATGGTATAGGGTATAGGGATTGTATTGTTTTGGAGGTGTGATTGTTTAAAAATTTGTATTATTTTAGTAGTGTTATTATTGTTGTAGTACTATGTGTTATTCTTGTCTTTTTTAGGTGTTATGTGATGCTCTTGTTTAGTTTTCCAATATTATTACATATTATTGTTATGGTTTAGTGTCTATGGATTGTATTGTTCTAGTGGTGTGAGATATTTAAAAATGTGGTTTGTTTTAGTAGTGTTATAATTGTATTATTGTTGTATTCCTGACGTGTTATTCTCATCTTATTGAGGTGTTATGTGATGTTTTTGTTTAGTTTTCGAGTGTTGTTGTGGTATTATTGTTAAGGTTTAGTTTCTAGGAATTGTATTATTCTAGTGGTGTTATTGTTGTGTTTAGGAAGTAATATTATTATATTATAGTTGTATTATTGTTGTATTATTATTGTATTATTGATGTGTTATTGTTATGTTATTTTTGTGTTATTGTTATATTATTATTGTATTATTGTTGTGTTATATATATCTGACCATTGTTAAATTGGTGTGGTAATGTGTAATGTGGAAATATGTGCAATGATCCGATCACAGAGAGGTTTCTTAGCACCATTGTCCACAATCAACAAGAAGCTTATGAAAGCTAATGTGTCTATGCTCATCATGTTGAATTTTATGTAAATAAGGATCATAACAGCTATTGGCCAAACTCTAAGAAGATTAAAACCAAAGATTTTATTTGCAGAAAGGCTGGCCAGAAAGAGTCAAACCCGACAGATACTATGAAGTTCAGAAAAGATGACACGGGGACTGGATGTCAAGTCATGGTTAAATATGTCATTGATGTTGAAGAAAATTGGACAGTTAAGAAATTCATTGAAAGTCGTAACCACCCTCTTGCCGAAAGTGGTGATAAGCATCTTCTAAGTTCCAGTAGAAGATCATAACCATTGAACAGTTAAGAAATTCATTTAAAGTCATAACCACCCTCTTGTCGAAAGTGGTTATAAGCATTTTCTGCATTCCAGTAGAAAAATAAGTGAGTTAAATGCGGATTTGATGAGATCAATGACAGGATCAGGGATTCGAGCAACAGATGCACGTAAATTTATGGCGACATAGGTTTGGAGTGGAGAACCTTGAATGTACGAAGAGAGATGCATACAATTTTATTCAAAGAGAAATAAGGGAAAGAATAGAACAAGGAGATGTTAATTCTCTAATTCACTTGTTTATTGAGAGACAAGCTAAGGATATCATGTTTTCTTAGGATTTTGAAACCCATGAGTGTGAAAGACTCAGAAGCTTTATTTGCAAGTCATCCAGGCTTGATTATGATTGCTTTGGGGATGTGAGAATATTTGATACAAGCTTTAGATTAAATAAGTACAATTTATATTATGCTCCTTTCAAGGGGGTGAACCACCATTGGCAAAACGTTCTCTTTGGAGTGGGTTTTTTGTCTGATGAGACTATTGATTTCTTCATATGGTTATTCAAAGCATTTATCTGAATAATGGGTGACAAGCATCCAACGACAATTTTCATGGATCAGGACCAAGCGATGGCACGAGCCATTGAAGTTTATCTTCCACAAACACGACGCAGATTATGTAAATGACATATATGTCAATGGTATATAAACAAAAAATTTCCTTCGAAAGTTAATTGTGTTGTTGGTGTCAAAAGTGTGAGCGGGCTCTTTTACAAATGCATGAGCAAGTGTGATTTCGAAGAAACATGGGCCACAATGATTGAGAAGGGGAACCTACACAGCAACATGTGGTTAAATGATATGCATAAGATAATGCATAAATGGTTGACATCATTTAATAAAGAAATATTTGGAATGCGAATATTGTCAACACAAAGAAGTGAGTCAACCAATCATATTTATCACATTGTTGCAATGCCCACTAGTTATCTTGTAGATTGTTTCATTGGTCTCAAAAATATAATGAAATCATGGCGCCAAAATGAGAAGGATGAAGATTTCAAAAGTAATCAATCGGGCACTACGTCTGTGGTTAAAGACAACCAAATCTTGAGGCAAACTGCCACATTTTATTCGAGAAAGCTTTTCTCAAAGTTCAAGCAAGAGCTATTGGATGGGTTATGTGGACTTACAACTGAATGCTTTCCAGATAGTGACTTAGAATATTATGTAAGGAATTTGGATACTCAAGAGACAAACAAATACTGGATTGTTAAACTTGATAAAGACAATTTTGAGGTCACTTGCAGATGCGAAAAGTTTGAAATGATGGGGAAATTATGTTCTCACTCTCTTTATATGCTTAATGCAGCTCAAATAAAGCAAATTCCCAAAAAATATTTGTTAATGCGATGGTCTACTCCGGCTTAAAGAAACATGTATAACAATTTTGATTACAAAGATATGAAGGAATCCCAGATGAGCACTGGTTCTCCAAATGATATGTTATTTTGCTCACACGCCCACAATTTTGCATACCAACTTATTAATGAAGAAAAATTAAATGAAAAAACCAGCAGATCCTGTGGGAATCATTTAAGCATATGTCTGGAGATCTTAATGACGCACTAGCTGGAAAACCAGCTCAAATAAAGAATAAAACAAAAAAGAGAAAAACACCAAATACTCAATTCAATTTGAATTGCCCAACAAAGATGAGGCCGAAAGGAGTTTCTACATACAGGTTGAAAGAGTATTGGGAGAAAAATAAGAGAGCAAAAAGTAAATATTTCATTAAGTTCCGCTATTTTATTCCATGCATGTAGGAAAAGAGCAAGAAGCATCAACAAACCAACATCCCGATATTCATTATGAGGCAAATTTAACTGAAATGCTAGACTTTCTCAGTAAGGTAATTTTTTTATGGCAATTTGATTTTTATTCCCTATTTAATTTCTCAATTATTGCAAGAATATGATGCGTCTCAACCAACACAGGGACATACAAGATTGTTGATGAATTCAATAAGTGATCTATATTTATAACATTACTTTGTTAATGTAATTCAACAACATTTCTGACATTTTCATATGATTCATTAATTTTGATGATAGTTTAATGTAATAATTTTATGAAATATTTTAGCGATTCATTTAATTCAATGACTTATTGGTATTTAACTGTTTAAATAAATGTTTCTATAAATGCTTCAGTGTTATGATTGGTATTTTAATGTTTCTTTTTTAATACCACTTATTTAACACCTATACTCATCTCAATAACACCTCAATATACTACAATAACACAACAATAATACGGAAAAAATACTAATAAACACTTATAAAATAAATATATATATATATATATATATATATATATATATATATATATATATATATATATATATATATATATATATATATATATATATATATATATATATATTATTAATTAAATATATTAGTTAAATAAGATTTATGAAATCAAAAACTAAATAACACATCATTTTTATAAAAAAAGAGGTTAAAATCATTTCATAACACGTAACAGCCGCCCAGACGTGTTATAACCTAGCCCTATAACATAAGAGAATATTCTCTGCGTGTTATAATGTCGCTCTATATAAATACACTATCGTGTGCTATAACACTTATACCGTCGCCTTATAATACCTCTACCCCGTGGTATAACACATGGGGAATATTCCCCATGTGTTATATCACGGGACTGCGTTATAATACAAACATGCGTTATAATACCGCGGGTAGAGGTGTTATAGGCGGCGGTATAACACATGGGGAATATTCCCCATGTGTTATATCATGGGACAGTGTTATAACTCATGGGGAATATTCCCATATCGCCGCCTATAAAACCTCAACCCTATGGTATTATAACGCACACCCGTGTTATAACGCAGTCTTTGTTTTACCACAGGCCGCCCTATAACACCACTACTCGCGGTATTATAATGCTGACATGTGTTATAACACACCCTTTTTTGTACCGTGATATTGAGCTATAACGCAAGCCTGTGTTATAACACAATATTGACTTGTTATTTATCGAAATTAATGTGTTATATTTTGATTTAAACACATTATTTTCAAAATCATCGTGTTATATGACAATATTAGCGCGTTATTTTCAAAATACAAGTGTTATAACGAATTATTGACGTGTTATTTAGAAAAATTCAAGTGTTATATCTCAATATTGACACGTTATTTAACAAAAGTCAAGTGTTATACGCAATATTAAAGTGTTATTTTTAAATTTATCGTATTATATGACATTATAACTTGATATTTTCAAAAAAAAATGAGTTATATCGTAATATGGTTATTTCTTATTTCTTAACATTATAATTAAAATAGTTATTTCTTTCATGCAAGATGTCTATACATAGTATTTTCTCATAGCGCAAATTTTAATTTACTACATAATTGTCAAAATAGACGACTAAAACAAAATTTAGAACATGTATAAAAGCACATTTTTAATCAGTTTTATTCTTAGACCATATACACAATGCTTAGGCAAATTCAGTTCTAAATCTCTACATGTCTTGCTGTCGGCTCAGATACGGGGTCCAATCAATCTCTTGTGCTTGTGCCAACACCAAAGTTTCCATGAATTTGCATACGAACATACCACAATCAATACTATTGTTTTGCGTTGGTACACCCCTAGAAAGTGTAAGTCTCTATGTCGCAGATTTTGCTCTAGGAAAAACCTTTGCAGCATCTTGCAAACAACTTCACCTGTAAAGTTTATGAGAGTGTTATTTCTGTGATATTGGTTGTTATTGTTGTGTAAAATTTGTCTGATATACTTACAACTTGGTGGGAAACATCCTTATGCACATTGTTGGGCAGAGAGTCGTACAATTTCCATTTTCTCAATTTCAGCTTTGTTTTCGTTCGTCTTTCTCTATTTTGTTTTAAAAGGAGTAGCCAGCTTGTTGATCGTCGTATATTTCCCCCACTCAAATAAATCTCCCTCCCAAATCATATATGTGATTCGAAGAGGAGAGGAACTGAATAAGAAGGGACATACGACAAAATAACAAACAAGAGAAAACACAAAAAGTGGAGAGCCCACGTGCGGTAAACCTCGCAAGGATAGGTTAAGAGTGTCCGTCTAAATATAATCTAGCGAAAGCACCTTAAACCGATATCCGCGAAAGAATACCTACGTAAACCACTAATAACCAGAGATTCAGGTGTAGGTGCCTGTTCTGGGGTCAAGAGCACTCCCAATGGGACGTATCCCACTTGGTTAATTACATCTTAGGGGGTACCCAAGAGATAAAAGGAGTTTCGCTTAGATTATCGTGAACCTGGGGCAATAAATACTCAAAGGAAGGTTATTCCGTGTGGGAACAGTCCTAATGCTTCAAAGCTCGTGCTAAGCCATCGGGCAGAGAGTGAGTCTCTCACATCCCGAATGGGTAGCGGCTCATCGGCACACGAGGCCCACAAAATAACCTAAATCATCTTGGCGGGGATATC
>NEWO01000242.1:443219-462216 GCA_003013225.1 Phalaenopsis aphrodite | reverse complement strand
ATATATATATATATATATATATATATATATATATATATATATATATATATATATATATATATATAATTCGTCTTCAAAATTGTGACGTAACTAACGTCCGACTTAGGTGAGAACGACAATTCGGGCACGTTAATGCGGTCTATTTTGCAATTCGGGGTCGTTTGAGGCCGCTCGTATCACCTTTCCAACGATCGGGCTAAAAAATAATAATTCGTGTATTTTAGACTCGTCCGTAAAGTTGTAGCGAACTAAACGTCCTTTCTAGGTAAAATCAGCGTCTTGAACGTGATCACGCAGTCCGTTTCGTCGTCTGGGGTCATCTGGACAACCTCGCTGATGATCGGGCCAATTAAAGCCAATTTCATGTGCGACACGACATATAATATTTGTTGTCTAGAACGGAGTCGTCCGACGTATCAAATGTTGACCGGGCTTTGCCCAACTGAAAGCCAAAGCCTTACTGAATGACTTTGGCTACGTGCCCCTCAACACGTGCCAAAAAGGTCTCAGGTGGGTGTCTGAACTATCGGACGTCACGGGCGAGCCGTAAGTTATCCCGAGTCATGTAGGTGGACACCTTACACTCGTTAAATAAAAAATTGATGCCAACAAGCTCTCTAACTACAAAGTCCCTTGCCATTATGAATTATAGGAAATAATATAACTTGTGCTTCTTTTATACTTTCCTTCGTAATGTGTTTCACGAAAGCTACGTCATCCTAATTTTTGTGCATCTGCAAAAGATAATAAATTGAATTGTGTCTACAAATAAATATGGATAAATTAAATAATTACAATTACCTAATATTGCGACGTTACAAAGATGAATGGTGATACGCCTAAAAATTACCTAATTTTTCATATATATTTTATGCTCAATTTTAATGATTTTTAATGATATTAAACGTTAAAGGAATGTATTTTGTATATTTTTTATTCTAGGTACATGAATTGAACTTTTGGAGTAAATGAAGCAAAAATGATACAATTTGGAGTAAAAACGAGCAAGAAAGAAAATTCTGACTTCGCACATTTCTATGTCTTTCTATCTTTAATCTACTTCACCTTTCTCACATAATTTTGAATGAAATTACACTTTAAAGAAAAGGTTNTCTTTCTATCTTTAATCTACTTCACCTTTCTCACATAATTTTGAATGAAATTACACTTTAAAGAAAAGGTTGTTTTCATATTTATCTTCTAGGTATATCTGTTATGAGCAAAATACAACTGAAACGGGGGTAGAAAGAATTTTAGTGAATTTTCAAAGGGGGCACTTGTTCTAAACACCTCTTAGAGTGATTCAATGCATCTAAACACTTTGGAATTCTTTTATGAAGGGATATGTCTCTTGGATCAATGAACATGTATTTTGAATTCAAAAGAGTTGACTTTTTGATAAAATTTTGGAGGAAATTTTGAATTCTTTTTGGAGGGAGGCAATCTTTTATAAAAGAGAAGGGAGTCTAGGGCTTGAAGAGGGGTTTGGGGGGCGTGAGTTGTGTGTGTGGTGTGAGAGAGAGAGGCAAGAGCTTGTAGATTTTCTTCAAAAATTGTAAGAGGAGAGGGAATGTGAGAGATTTCTTCTTCATTACATTTCTAAGAGAGAATTGAGAGTGCTTGTAAAGAGAGAAAGACTTGAAGAGAACTTCTAGGGATTTCCTGGGAACGATTGTGAGAGAAGTTGTGATTTTTATTTCTTTTATTTTGTAAACTTGTTTTTATTAATGAAATCCTTGTTTTGTCGTATCTTTCTCATGAATTATAAGTAGTCTTCTTTATCCTTCTCCCTACTTTCAGATACAGTTTTGTGAAGAATTGATTTGTTTTATACGGTTTTAAATATCAATAATTTGTGATGATTTGACCTAGACCTTCATTTACTTTTGATTTGGCCAATTGAAATGTTAAAATGTGTTGAGAAACATATGTTCTAAAATAGCTATGATTTCTACAACATGGGGAGAATCACATTTGATTTCATGGGAGAGTATTTTATCCATGGGGTTGAGTGCAAATAAATAGAGAAATAAACTTTATTAGATGCAAAATTGAAGATTTTAAGGTTACAGATTAAAATTTCAAATTTGGTTCAGTTGATTGGAAACTGATGCGAGATTGTTAGCCATCAGGGGATGGAGTAGTGGGAGCTCTGGAGTGACAACCAGTATCCTCCCAACCTAACCACAGAATTAAGGACTAAACTCTGAATTAGTCAATGTTCCTTATACACTTGGAAGAGGGTAAATAATAGGATTGCTTCTATTTGACACAAAACAATTTTATATATTTTTAAATAATTTTAATTTATTCACATTTCATATACTCATTGTAAAGGGAAAGGATGTTTTTTTAAATTTGAACTCTTTGTCACAAAACTTTATTTAGTCTTAGTATATTTAATTTTAAAGTTTAGAAGTTATTTTAGTAAACTTAGTTCTTTTAGTTACATTTACGTTAGCATTCATTAAACCCATTTTAAATTGTCTTTCTTACTTTAATTTTTATAGTTTGAATATAGTTATTTATGTTATTATCATAAGAATTTTCATCTTTCAAACTGAGGGTCTGTCTGGGGCAGCTGCAACTTATCCAGCTTCTGCTATTAAGCAACTTATCCTGATAATCTGTTGATGAGCAGTTGATCCAGATAAGCTATCTGGTTGTTTGGTTTGTGTGTTTGGAAAACAACTGATTATGGAAAAATGACCATTCTGCCCTTGTTTTGAATAAGTTGTTTAGTTGTTTGGTTTGTGTGTTTTGTAAAAAGCTTATTTGCAATTTTTTTTTAGTTGAATGAATAATCTGTGTAGCAGAATTTGTTATTTTCTCAGTAAAATTAAAGATCAAATGTTAAGACAAGAAAATACAAAAAAGTGTAGTTACATTTATATAACTCAAATATATTTGATCACATCAAACGAGCTAAGTTACACATATAAAAGTAAAATGCACATTCACATACTAAGATGTACTATAGTGAGACCCAAAAAAAAGAAAAAATAACATGTCAAAATGACAAGGAAAAAAATTATAATGTTGACTTTAAAATGCAGCAGCATATCATGGCCCATGCTGCCCGGCTCTAACACTCCAGAATCCTGAGCAAACTTGTCCGACTAGGATGCAGTAGAAATGGAAGCACTCGAACCAGATGCGATGTTTTAAGTTTTGATATCGACGAGCTCTGAGCAGCGTTGTCAAGTTAGAATATCATAGAAACATACTCCGTGTCGGCCCACCTGAAGAAAGTACAGTCCTCATGTCATTGTGCCCATCGCGGGCACTTGTAAAATTGCCTCACGAAGTTATGCCGCTGTCGTGACGTGAGTAGCAAGGACGGTAGACCACACTGACACATCACTTTCTCAGACTTCCCTGAATATCTGGAACTCATCTTCCTGTAGTTATTAAAAATATAATAGACCATTTAAAAAATTGAGGAAATGTAGAAAGTATAGTTACTGAAGTATGGAGGTAGCGGTTGCCGATAACAAATTTCTGTGGCCGCCTAAACTGCTTCACCATCATCTCAATAAAATCAGTACAATTTAGTATTAACAAAAAAATTAATTAACACATAAATCCATATAGTAGAATTTTGGTTCATTAATCCATATATCTAAACCCATTTGCAAACCAGCAAGTATTTTGAAGCACACAAATGAATCGAACATATACAGGGTGCGTAGCACCCAAATGAAGCAGTAGATAATTTGAAACTCATATGTATTGAAGAAAATGTAGATGCAGTAGGTAAATCTGAAACAAGATGGGAAAGTTAAAACATATGTACCAACAATAATTAGAATTACCTGCAGCAAGTAACTCTGAAAGTTTTACATATACCACTCAATTTCTCAGTGAAATGCCTCGATTCTTCATATGCACCAAAATTAATTAGAATTACCTTCTGCTAGAAAGGCATTTAATAGTAGCCTTAGATAATAATTGTTTTTTTTATTATTCCTAAATATCAGAAAAAAATATTTTATAAACTCACAAGAATGTTGTACATCAAATAGCTTCCATAAAAATGTTTCAAATGCTTCACCCCAAAAACCACGAACAAAAAAAAATGTTGCCATACATAAAATATAAGCGTTATGTTGAAATACATGTAAATCATCTCTTTTACCTGTAAAAAAATAAGAATAACGTTGAAGCAACGGTTGCCAACCACTGCCAACATGTAAGGCATCCCTTTTACCTCATGACAAATTCCCTTAATATAATATAGTGCACGACAAGACATATAGTGGTAATTTAATGTAATATAAGATACGACACTTGTAGAAGCATATAGTGCACGGTAAGGCATAAAAGAAAAGTGAAGCTATTAACAGTAGTGTAGTACTCTAATCTCAAATGCTCTACCATATAAGTATTGAAGCTATTAACCAACATAAAGCAATATATCCACAGTAATTATAAAATAAACTCAAAGCTGCTATTAAAAGCAGCAATATATAGTTTAGGCCATACAAAGGAATTCATCCAAATAAAAGAATTCATATGCCTGAATCCCCATCTTAGTTTTAATTTCTACTTATCATGATTGTTACATACTGACCAACAACATAAGCATTTGAAAGAATGCATAATATCTCCCTACAATACACTTCAATGCCAGAACCCCCATTTCAAATGCTTGGCCAAATAAAAAGCAAGAGGAAGACAAAGCACCCTGAGATTGTCACAACCAAAATATGAAGAACCCAGGATACCAACAATTGTAGCATTTAGATGAGAAGCTTACAAAGTTTCACATATTGGTAATGATAACCGCTTTAGGATCCACATTACGATTCTAAAGTAGACAAATAAAACAAATGAATGTTTTGTATAGATATCCATTAATTCTAAATAGCTAGAGAACCATTCTCAGAATAAATTTGAAAGCCAAAAAATCAAATTTTTGATAACCATCTCTTTTGTTTAAATTAAAAAAAGATTCCTCACGTACCCAAGAAAAAATTTGTTTCAGCAGAACAGGGAAAGATCAATATTGAAGCTTATTGCCATCATGACAACAAAAGGCTCCAACTGGCAAAATATTATTGCCAACTGATACTTCTCACAGATATACACTTGTGTGCCAAACTTACCACATATTCATTTCAAACATAACAAATGACAAGTTAATTTATGATTCACTGAATTGCTCTATACAACAGTGTATGTAGCAGCCATTGGTATAACTTAACGATCACTGAAGCTATCACTGTGTATTTACCCCAAAAGATGTGGAAGCAACGGTTACCAACAATAAACCTCATTCGTCGTCCATGTTGCTCCCACCAACAACTATCAAACCAATGCAACAGAACAACTGAATTGAAAATATAGAGTGTTGCTTTGAAAAAAAATGTAATATGAAGAAATAGGTTATTTATAATAGTGGTTGCCCTTAAAGAATTGGGTCATCCAAGCCGCTAGAAATCTTGCCCATAATAATACTGGACTTTAAATACCATGGCCTTCCAATACAGTCATTGCACCAATTCTATAACTAAAAAATATTGCTAATATAAAGCAGCCATAGCACCAATACAACCATTGCACCAATTCTATAACAGCTAGAAATATTGCCCATGTAATATGAAGAAAGATATGCAACTTCACTACTGTTTTTCGAACCATGGAGTTACAATGGAATCATGTCATACAATACTGCAAATCATATGAGTAGCAAAAAAACATGACATTGAATATTGGATGTTACTCCAAAAAAAAATATGCAACTCGACACACATAGTATGTATTCAAAACATAAGTGAAACACATAGTACACATTCTAATATAGAGTGAAACAAAGCAATTACCAGCTGCCCCTAACTTCTAGATGGCTAGGCTTATGTTATTTGTTATATGCTTTCTCAAAGCCACCATCTCCGAGGCACCTTCTCCATCTGGGGTGTGTGATTCTATTGAATCAAGCTCTAGTGGTGGGATGGTACGTCCAACGTGGTATTCAAATGCCTCATGTGGTATTTGTAATAAATCTTCTTCTATAACGACAAATTCTGCATCTGTCTTGGAATGATGTCATTGAATGAAGTTGTGTAGTGCCATTGTGGCCACTACAATCTGGACTTATTTTGAAAATGAATAAGTTGGCATATCACGTAAAATAACCCATTTCTTCTTCCAAGCCCCAAACGATCTCTCGATCACACCATGCAAGGATGAATGCCTTTTGTTAAAAATTTATTTCTTTTCTCATACAACTCCGCTCGATCTCTCAAAATTAGGTATATGATATTTTGTCTCTGGATATGGTTGCAAATATCTCCTTTGTAAAGGATACTCGACATCGACTAAGTAGTACTTCCCTGTGTAAGGTTTTCTGGCATTTATAAATTTTATAGAAATTCAGATGGTCAAAAGTAAAACATGACTGTCATACCTGGTGCTGGATAAGGGAAATCATATTTTTTGTTGCTAGTAGCAAACTAGAAAACACGGTTGTCGTGTCCGCTACCTTCCCATCTAATCATCACATAGGTGAAACACATGTCAAAATCACAAATAGCTATTACATTTTGTGTTGGGGATCCGCACCATTCAATGTATGCAATTTTCTCTGAGCCAGAAAGATGTGCGTCCACATGTGTTTCGTCAATAGCTCTGATGCAATCCTGTGATGGATAAATTCATCAATAAGAAAATCATATTTGTAAATTTTTTGTAATTGACATTTAAATTAGGGAAGCACCTTAAAGAATGACATATATCGAGGGTCATTTGCAACATGTGTTTGGATGGACTAGAATGTTGGGTCCTCTGGCTTGACTATTTCACATGCCAGACTCACTAGTGCTTTCAACCTAACTTAGAAATATCTACTTATGGTTTTTGAGGAATGTTGAAACCGTTCCATAGCTCCTCTAATGGATTCATTCTAGGATAAAATGTAAAGTGTTATTGTCATCACCTCTCTAGCTGTTGTTCTTGATGAACCATGCAATCCATGAAGGGTCCGAAGTTCATTAAGCAGGTCCAAAAAAATGTACTTTTGTCATACAAAACATATTTGCAAAACAAGTCAGGTGACCACATAATAACTCCCTGATCCATCTATCTCCAATATTACTAGACGTCATGCATGGGTTTTGATCAACATATGCAGGGTAGTAATTGTATAGCAATGTAAGGGTGAGAACAACAATGCGGGTTTGATTAATTTGTGCTTCATCAATAATATAAAATCTGAAAAAAATGATATATTTTTAAACAACATAATAAATAATATTAGACAATGGCAACGATACATAGACTACATATTCATGATTGAAAAGCTACAATACATTAAACGAGTCCATCAAATAAATAGCACATAAGACATAGATAGATAGGAGTCCATCAAATAAATAGTCAATGTAACCCAACAATTGTATTGAAGTTACATTAATAACATTCAATCTTTCATAAAAGAAAGCAAATATGGAAGACGAAATTCTGGGTCCAAAGTCTCAAAGAACTATCTATAGGTAAAGTTCCATAGCAACTTGACATACTTAAGATACATAGCTTGGTCTTGCTTAATACCAGGATAAGTGTTAAGAATCTTATCACACTCCTGAATTGTGCTGTCCTTCACCGTTTTGGAATTATTTTTGCAAGTTTCAATCAATGTCTCAATAGAACCTCTAACAAATGCAAAGCCTTTTTTTTATTTTTTGCAGCCTGGGGATGCTTTGTTCCATCATTAGATTGGATATCTTTTGGCATTTGGCTAGGATCTTCTCCTGAATCACCTATATGCTTGGTCTCCATATCCTGTGCTAACTTTGTGAAGCCCTGCTCATTTGGGATGAAAAAATGAGCTCCTATTGCTACAATACCAGTAAACATACCATCCAACTTATCCTCCAAAGCTGGTTCAATGCCAGTCAATTTGAACTTTTTTGTCGCTGGCACTACCTGTAACAACAAGAAAAATGTAATCAATATTCAAAACATTTTTCTCTGAAAATAAGTTGAAATAGTGGGAATTTGACTGGACCTTCTCCTGAATCACCTATATGCTTGGTATCCATATCTTGTGCTAAGTTTGCGAAGCCCTGCTTAATTGGGGTGAAAAAATGAGCTCATGTTGTAATAATGCCAGTAAACGTACCATGCAAGTTATCCTCCAAAGCTGGTTCAATTCCAGTCAATTTGAATTTTTTTGCCGCTGCCTATAACAACAAGAAAAATGTAATTAATTTTCAAAACATTTGTCTCTGAAAATAAGATAAAATAGTGATGTAATTACCTCTAACTTTTCTGCACACCATTCCTCAGGTGCTGTTGGCATCAATTTTTGATGTCACGAGTGTAGGGTGTCCACCTGCTTGACTTGGAATAGTCTACGATCCGTTCGTAACATCCGATAGTTTAGACACGTGCTCGAGACCTTTTTGGCACATGTTGAGGGGCACATAGCCATGGTCATTTTGCTAGGCATTGGCTTTCACCTAGGCGAAGGCCGGTCGGCATTTAGCACGATTGGCGGCTCCGATCAGGACAACGAATATTTTGTCTCGCATCATGCGCGAAATTGACTCAAATTGACCCGATCGTCGGCGAAGTTGTCTAGATGACCCCAAATGATGAAATAGACCCCACCACTGTATCCAAAACATCAATTTCACTTACAGGGATGTCCACTTCGCTACGGCTTTGCGGGCGGGATAAAAATGTGTGAATTATCATTTTGGACATGATCATAAAAAAAGTGGCGCAAACGACCCCGAATGACAAAACAGACTGCGCCAATGCTTCCGGAATGTCAATTTTAGTCAAAAAGGATGCTCACTTCGCCGCGAGGACGTATACGGGTGAAGAATACACAAAGGATAATTACAATAATATAATAATAATAATAATTAATATATATATATATATATATATATATATATATATATATATATATATTATCCTCTTAAAACTTACGCATCTCACCCTCTCCCCTATGGCTTGCTTAGCGAAAAGGTCCCCCTCTCAATCGATTCGCGAAAAATTGCCCTCGATCCCTCTCCTCCGTCGCCGGCGCCACTCACCGCCGACTCCGATCCGCTGTCCGTCATCTCCTCCTCCTCCTTCTTCTTCTTCATCTTTTGTTTCTTCTTCTCCTTCTCCTTCTCCTTCTCCTTCTTCTTCTTCTTCTTTCCCTTCTTCCAAATTTTTTTATTTTTTATTTTTTATTTTCATTTTTATTTTTATTTCTCTCTTTCTTCTTCTTCTTCTCCTACTTCTTCTTCTTCTTCTTCTTATTCTTCTTCTTCTTCTTCTTCTTCTTCTTCTTCTTCTTCTTCTCCTTCTTCTCATTTTATTATTATTATTATTATTATTATTTCTCTTTCTTCTTCTTCTTCTTCTTCTTTTTCTCGGCCAACTCCTCCACCTCGACATTTTACCTTCCCGGCGTCCGAATCCTTTACCTGAGCACTTCGACGTGGACAGACAGCGAGCGTTGTTGTTGTTTGATGAGGCACGTGCGTCTTTTACCTCGTGGGTTCCCCTCTTTTGCCATCATCGAGCAACCTCCCTCATAAAGGTATATTTGCTTATATTTCTTTTTATATGCCAAAATTATTATTATTATTGGGTTGCTTTTCATACCTCACTAATTCCTATCTCCTATTCTACTGGTTGCATGATTCATTGTGGCATACATTGGAGCACGGACTAAATGTCAACGACTTGGAGCAAGTAAAGAGAACGCGCCTCAAACCTTCGCAGTGGTGAGATCCTCTAAACTTCTAGCTTGCCCTAGGTTTAGTGGTGTCTAGGCGTGTGGGTTCGATCGCCCACATGGGGTGCGTGCGTCGGCATGGATCGGCGCGATGACGTGCCTGCGTGATGGATTATCAAGCTAGCCTTTATGTTAAGACTTACTATGCGTAACCAAACACCCTCCATAGAGCCGAGTGTCTCCATTTGTTGTGAGCCTTAGCACAAGACGCGATGGGTTGAAGTCCGTCACTCCCCTTACTTTAGGGTTTCCCCAGCTTTACTTGGAGAAGCTAGGGGGTCGGACTTGGTAAAGTGAGAGAAGCTTTGTAGCTGGCTCACTTTGCAAAGTCTGGAGGAGTTCGTGAAATGGTAAAAGCATTGTAGCTAGCACATTTCGCGACGTCGTGAAGAGTTTTCCCTTCGGAGATCCGAGGAGAAAACTCCCCACATTCCCTCACCAAAACAAGAGGCGGCGGTGCCGCATATCCAAGGGTCTAAACCTTAGGTATCCTAGGTGAGGTCGTTAGTACGAGTGTGGCTCGCTATCATATGTGGTCATTTGCACCTCATTGTTTGCATATGTGTGTCTTGCATTGTTACATATTGTGTATCATATATCATACTTGCACCTTGCACCTTGCAGCTTGCACTTGCACATTGCACTTGCACTTGCAGCTTATATCTTGCACCTGCACCGACACCGACACCACTTGTCTCTCGATCGGTTATCCCGAACCGGTCACATCACTTGTGCTTTAGCCGGCTACCCCGGTCCGGTGGGCACAATACTTTGGTTTGACCGGATGCTCCATCCCGTTCGACCTACCACTTGCTCCTTTGCATGTTGTGTATGTGCATGTACATGCTTGTTTGCATGATCGATATCATCTACTTGAGTTGTATTCCTTCGGGTCACTGCCTTACCATCATACCTCTTTTCGAGCCCCTGCAGCTACGGCATGCCTACCTCTGGGTCACTGCCTTACCGATATACCCTCTTTTCGGGCCCCTGCCGCTACGACATACCTACCTTTGGGTCACTGCCTTACCGGTATACCCTTTTTTCGGGCCACTGCCGCCACAACATGCCTATCCTCTGGTCACTACCTTACCGGTATACCCTCTTTTCGGGCCCCTGCCACTACGACATGCCTACCTTTGTGTCACTGCCTTACCAGTATACCATCTTTTCGGGCCACTACCGCCACATCATGCCCATCCTTGGGTCACTACCTTATCGGTATACCCTCTTCTCGGGGCTGCATGTCCATTCCTTCGAGTCACTGCCTTCATGACATACTCTTTATCACTACTTATATGTTTTAATTTGCTTGCAATAGCATTTGCATTTGCATGTTTGCATGGATAGCAAGCCAAGTTCGTTAGGAGAGTGACCCCGTATTGGTCGCGATGCCTTAACGAGTATTGCTTGCTGGGTTGATCCCAGTGAGCAATGTGAGTTAAGTCATCGGGATTAACATGAGTATGACTATGCTAAAGATCTAATAGATCTAACTTGTGTCACCGCTCTTCGTGACACCCTTTAGANTTAGGAGAGTGACCCCGTATTGGTCGCGATGCCTTAACGAGTATTGCTTGCTGGGTTGATCCCAGTGAGCAATGTGAGCTAAGTCATCGGGATTAACATGAGTATGACTGTGCTAAAGATCTAATAGATCTAACTTGTGTCACCGCTCTTCGTGACACCCTTTAGATCCTTCAGATCTTTAGGATGGGGCTGATATGAAGACCCTGTCAAAGTCATATTATACCTAGAATTACCCCTCACTTAGATACTCGGTTAACACACCTTTTCGTTTGATGGTGTGCTAGGCTAGGACTTAGGGTGCTAGATAGTCTTTTTGTTGCCTATTATTGTTCTCTGTTGGATTGGTTGTCCTAGCCAGGTATCTTTCTTTTGCATTATGCTTGTGGTGTGTCTGCATGTTGCATATGTGTGGTAGTGTGTTAGGGCGTTCTTTTGCAGGGAGCCATGCCTATTTATATGCATACACACAGATACCGCCGCTATGGGGGGGAGCAAGTAATGATTTCTGACCCTTTTGCTTGCAGGTGCTATTAGCTCCCCCCACTTTTAAGGCATGGCTCATGATACGTTATTTGCATGAGAGATTTCCCACTGACACTTGTTTTCATGCAAGATTGAGTCTTTTTCTTTTCTCTATGTACATTTTAGAGTCTAGGAGAGTCCTGTAACAGAAATAAGATATGGGCACGGGTTCCGAGACAATAGCACAGGAACCACGTGAAGGGGACCAGGAGAAGATGCTCGTGCCCCTTTTCTTAATTCTGCATTTTATATTAATGTATAGAATTAGGACCGGGCATGTATATGCAAAGTTCGACCGCTCTTTTTCTTTTCTGGGATATGTTGCCGACACAGCGGCACCGGCCTATTTGTTATTTTAACTTTACTTGTTTTATCTTTTGCATCATGTTGCATGTGTGCACTTGCATGTGTTTTCTTTGTTTCTTTCTATGTTTTATCTGGGATTTCACGATATAACATATGCTCTTTAGGATTTAAATTTCCAAATTTCTACAAAATCCTAAAAAAAATATTCAAGATAATTAAAATTTAGGATTAAAATATTTAGGATTTAAAAATTACAACATTTACTTTTTTGCATATATTAATAGAGCCTCCATAATACTTAGGATCATTCTAGATAACTGCATTCATATTTGCATGTCCCGAGGAGGCCTCCCCGTGCTTTTCCAACCTGACTGACCCAGCATAGATTCATATAGGTGGTTGTCTAGTGCGCCTAGGGTGTTAGAAGGCTCCCCGACCCAGACGGGGTGTAATTCCTTTTGTTTGGAGTGTTTCCAGCTTTGTAGCTAAACCTCCACTTTCTCTTTCTTTCCCGAGGCATCCTTGTTATTTCAGCAGGTATAAGTCCCACCTCTTGGAGCTCTAGCTTGTAGTCATAGGATAGAGTTTCTTTCCTTTGACCTTAGGGCTACCGACGTTCCCATAGATGACGCAATTCACAGATTGCTGACCGGGGATTTTAGAACGTGTTGGGTCGACTACCTTCATGACCAGGTAGACTTAGGGTCTTAATAGCTGTGTATGACGGGTCCGTGGTACCCCGAACTAGTTACCTCTACCTTTTAAGATCCTCTACCTTCCTTTTTGTTGAGCTACTTTGAGCCCTGTCGCTCCTTAACCTTGTTGATATCACCTTGACGGCCCGATGCCAATGAGCTGCCGCCCATTTGGGATACAACGATTTGTCCTCTGCCCTTTGGTCCGGATGTGCTTTGACGTATTGGGAGGTCCCCGTTAAGATGATTTAGGGCTGATAAGCCGCTATCCATTCCGGGATGTGAGAGACTCATTCTTTGCCCAATTGTTTAGTGTGAGATTTAAAGCATTGGGATTATTCCCACATAGAATAACCTTCCTTTGGTTGTCTATACCCCAGGTTTATGGTAATATGAAGCGAAACTCCTTTTATCGAGAGTATTCTTGGGTATCTCTCAATATGTAATTAACCATAAGGAACACGTTCTTCTGGGAGTGCTGTTGACCCCAGAACAGGTACATACAACTGACTCTCTGGTTATGGGTAGTCTATGTAGATACTTCTTTTGCGGATATTGGTTTAAGGTGCCTCCACCCGATCTTGTTTGGGCGGACATTCTTAACCTATCTTTGCGAGTTTTATCACACGTAGACTCTCCACGTTTTACTTTTTCTCTTCTTTGTCACTTTGTCGTATGTCCCTTCTTATTTGATTCCTCTCCTCTTTGAATCATTTATATGATTTGGGAGGGAGATTTATTCGAATGAGGGAATTATATGACGATCGACAAGCTGATGACTCCTTTTAAAAATAGAAAGAGAAAAAATGAACGTAAGCAAAATCTGGCGACTCCGCTGGGGATGAGTCTCTCTCTCCATACTTGGAGTTTCGCTTTTTAGAGTTATAGCCTCTCTCTGTACTAGGAGTTTTGCTCATATTATCGTGACCTGGTTCTCTTCCTTCGAGTCACAGTTGAGCCTTTTGTGAGACCTTGTTTTTCAGTCCATGTGTTAGTTGCTAGGGGTAGCAACTCGATGCATTTTGTCCCTTTCTCACCCTCGACAGTTCGATTGTTGCATTATTGCATGCATCAATGTCATTGTATTTTTTTTATTGATTCCATAACCTTTTTTAGTTTCCTATCGTTGTCCCTTTTTTCCCTGCTACGCGGAATAGCAGGAAAATGGATATGATCGCTACTGTCGGGGGAACCCTTTCCCTTCTCCCAGAGTGCTTTCTGTGCTTCTGAGGGCGTCATAACCTTCAGTTCCTTCGAGCAGCCATGTGAGATTACCTTACGTGATCCTACACCCTCTTAGGCATTTTCTCTGTGCCCTCCCCCTTAAAAGGGGAGACGTGCATATTGAGTCATTTCTACGCCCTTTCAGACATTTACTTTATGCCCCCTTAAAAGGGGAAACATGCATATTGAGTTATTCTTACGGCCTCTGGCCATTTTCTTTGCGCCCTCCCCCTTAAAAGGGGAGTCGTGCATATCGAGCTGTCTTTGTTGCAGTGATTGGCATCGCGCCTGCTTCTTTTGCAAAAAGAGACCGATGCTCGATACCAAAGCGCCGCAGCACCTGACAGCCTTTTCCAGACTCTTACCTCTGTGTTTCCACTAATCTCCCTACCATACGTAGGTGAGTATTTTACTAGCAGTAGGTTTATCACTACTATCGCCATTGTGACTTTTGTCTCAGCTCTCTTCTTCTGTTTCGATTTCCCCTGAGGATCTACCTGTCCCCTGATTAGGCAGGAAGACCAGGAGGAATAGGAATAGATTGTTGCAAATTTAGCAGCATATTTTTCTTCAGGTTTCTATACATATCCCGATTCCAATTTAGGAGGTGCTTTTGGCCTCCGAATTGGGATTCCTTTTGCTACTATCTCCGGTTGTATGGATTACATCCCCACTTGATGCTTGTTGCGTGCCCTCCTTTAAAAAGGAGGAGTTGTGCATGTGACACTCTTTTCGTTGTAGCAGCTCGTATCGGTGTTAATTTTTTCCTCGAGGAAGAGGCTGGTACCAGATGACGATGTGCTACAATGCTTTTTCTTAGTTCTTGGCCTCTCTTATAGTCCTTCTGTGTTTTGAGGATGTCCATTCGCGGATGTTGCACTAAGAGAGCTGGAGTTACCTGTTTACGACATTGTCCTTTGGCGGTGTGGTATGTCCCGCTATGACTCTCTTTGGTTCCGGCCCAGGATCATGCTTTTATTATGTCGGTTGAGAATAACTCATTTTGTCCTCTGGTAATGTGGAACATATCCCCGCCATGACTCTCTTTGGTTCCGGCCCAGGATCATGCTTATATCCTGTCGGCTGAGAATCACCCTTTTTGTCCTCTGGCGATGTGGACCATGTCCCCGCTATGACTCCTTTCAGTTCGGGCACGAGATGATGCTCAAATCTTGTTAGTTGAGAATCATTTTTTTTCTATATCTGACAATGTGGAATATGTTCTAGTTAGGATTATGTGGGAATTGTTTCTTCCCTACGATGCAAGTTATTCTCACATTGCAGTCCGTGTTGTTGTTGTTGTTACCATGAGTTCTCTAACTTAGAAGATCGTAGGACCAACATCATATTTAAGGGGAAATGTTTTCACTGGTTTAACCACCGTCATAGCCCCATTATTCTGGGTTTTCTCTGAGTTCTCGTTTGTCCCTACATTGGGCAAGGACATCTAGAAGAATAGGAACAGATTTCTACAATTACTGCAACAGAATTAGCCACAGGTCTATTTACCTGTTATGGTTCCAGTTGATGGGAAATTTGGCACTCTCTTAGCTGAGAATCATTCTATTGTCTTGTCTGGTTGTGTGCATTATACCCCAACAGATGTGTGAGGGCTCTCCCTCCTTAGGATCTAGATTGCTCTAACTCTGTGGTCCATATTGATAACTCCATTACAGATCTTCTTGTCAAGAATATTATTGGAGCAATTTCCCCTCTACGAGGACTAGGTTCTTTTCTTTGAGAGAAATTCCTTACCAAGATCCTCCAGATGTCCGAGCAAACTTTTTTATTCATCTTGTCCTATAGGCCTTCGTAGTAGGAGACCGAGGTTTGCCTGTCAGTCCGTTACGAGGCTAGGATATTTGCTATCTCTTGTGAAGTCCATGAGAATCACCAAGGTGTTGCATGGGACCGTTGGAGTGGTACTTGGTGCCACTGTACCAGATTTTATGCCAGGTATTACTATGATTCTGTTGGAGTGACTTTTTCCCACATTTGATGTGTCTACTCTTTCCATGAGCTACAAGAAAAATGTTGTAGCTTTCTTTTCATCGATAAAGATGAATTTGTCCTATTTTGATAAAGGGAGGTCAGAGGTGCACCCCGCCGATTCTCACCTTATTTGAGGACAGAATTTGATTGCTCTACTTTGACAAATACCCAGTACGTTAGGCAAATTCCTGCCACCACACCTCTTGATATCCCGACGTTGCATGTAGTATGACCTTCTACATTTGATGGTGAGGGGTTTACTTGCCTTTGCTTTGAAGAGTGCTTTATCCTACCTTTTCTCACTTATTATGCAAGGCTAGTATGGATGTTATATACTCCAATTGGGGGGCACCCCAAAATCCCTTGTTGATGACATGTTGTATTGACTAGACCACACTTTTAATCTAGATCGATCCGTGTTTTAGCTAGGATACATATCCCCCAAGCTGTTTGAGAGTGTCTCATTCGATTCGAGCTATGTTTGCCTTTTTGGCTAAGCTCTTGATGAGTGCATTTTGTTGCTAAGAGCATTCTACATGTCTAAGCATTTGATTTAGTCAGTTACTCTGAACCAGACTAGGAATTGGTGTCACCTATCCAGAATCTTATTGACTTTTCAGTCTGTTCTTGGTGTAAGAGCATCATTTTGAAATTGATCCACATCTCTTATATCCAACTTCGTGGATAGTTTGTGTGACTTGGTTGATTTTTTTCACCTTTTTGATAGTCACGTTGAACTAATTAGAGCATTATGTCTCCACAATCAGTCCATGACTCGTCGTGATACCTTGATATCCGACATTACCGGTTAGACCTTACTTATCTGACTGAGATATCTCTGCATCTGTTGATCATCCGACTCCAATTTCTAGAGGTCGTTGAGATGGTTCTGAAAGGAATCATGCCCTTTGGTTGATCCTGTATTGGGCTTACCTTTAATAATTCTTGAGGTTGAACCTAAGATAGATCCTAAGGAGGAGATTAAGCTAGACAATGTATGCACATTCTTAGGATTTGCAAATCCTCATGTTTTGGTAGATTCAAACTAAGTCACGATGACCGAATCCCTTCATTTAATGAACTTTCACGTAAATCTTGAGAACCTCAGAATGACTAGATGGGTGTCATTGAGATGTTAGTAGTTTCAGAGACTATTTAGATCTCTTACTTTTCCATTCAGCTAGACCGATGGAAACTTAACAAGTAATGGATCATAAAATTCTAAGAATCTTATTCGAGAGAATTTTGAGTTAAAATAAACTACTTTATTACAAAATAAGCTCTACCATATATAGTAATTCTCAGGGGAAAAAAAGTGCAAAAAGGCCTTAAAAAATGAAATTTGGCTAACACTCCTGAGAAGAAGCTTGAGGTGAGCGGGAAATCAAAAGTTTTGATATAAAGAACTTTTTGATTTCAAAATTCTCCTGATAAGATCCTTAGAATATTGAGGTTCAGAAAATTGTTAAGTGACATTGGGATGACTGATAAATTAGTAATAGATTTAAAGACATCTCCAAAATGAAAATATTTACTTGACACCTTGATACGAATGAAGAGGCCTATTAGGCTAAGGGTGAAAAGAATTAAAGGAAAGGGGCTAGGGAAGTGTACTTAAGGAAAATCC
The DNA here is from genome assembly GCA_003013225.1 of Phalaenopsis aphrodite. NCBI lineage: Eukaryota > Viridiplantae > Streptophyta > Magnoliopsida > Asparagales > Orchidaceae > Phalaenopsis > Phalaenopsis aphrodite. The sequence goes on along the minus strand of NEWO01000242.1, from coordinate 444,578 downwards.
CACCTGGACCTGAATTTTGCAAACATTATATTTTGCATGGTATAGCTGGTCATGAATATGAGATGCCTACAAGAAAGCTCCTCATACCAGTTTGATTTGGTATGTTACATCAGATTATTCTTGATCACGGCTTATGCAGGATATAAAAAATATATATGCCAATAAAAAAATATATATGAATGGCATGAAAGGATGTAGTAGCTCTGTGGGCATGTTGTACAACATAGTGTACACCCACCTTCTTCTACATTTTATGTGTCAACCCTATGGGTCCGACAGTCCTTCCTTTGGAAGTTGACTTGCCTTTTGGGCTAGGATTCTACCCACCTCTTTTTACTCTTCATATGTCGACCCTAGGGTCCCGATAGTCCTTCCTTTGGAAGTCGACTAGCCTTCTTTATGGACATGTTGTACGACATATCGTACGCCCACCTTTTTTGTTCTTCATTGCACGTAAGAGAGGTCTTGAGCTTCTCTTAAAATTGATTTTTGAATTGTCAAACATGCAAAGTGGAAGTCCTACGAGCGGCTTATACCTGGTGCAACCAGTAATCAGTATGAGTGAAGCCAAGTACTTCTCTTATCCTCTCTCTTCTGTCCATCGCTTCGAGCATGTCCGAATGAGTGTATCCCACCCATCATAAATGAGCGTGGTAGATACGTTTGTTCCACTCATCATAAATGAAATTGGAAGATACCCTCTTTTTAGAAGATTGAAGCTTAGCTTTATAACTATGCATTCCATGGTTAGCAAATGATGCAATAGCTAACCTTTTGCAATATCTCCAATTGATGGAAGTCAATTTCGATTGATATTTGCCTTATTGCAGGAAAGTCATGCCCTTTCCTAACATTCTTATTCGGTTACCCATTTTACATAGGGTCCGAACTGAGCACCTTTCTACGGATATGCTCGTTTTGCTCACTTTAAATGAGTGTGATGTATTCCCTCTTGTGGGATATGTTTTAGTTTGTGCCTTATGGCTAGATGCCAGTTGGTTGATACACTCTATTTTGCCCAACCCTTCTTACATGTCTCGACTGACTGAGGTTAGGTTTGATTGATACATCTTTTGTGCGGGAAAGTTGTGCCTCTTTCCCTGACACCCTTATTCGGTTGAGGCCCCGTATGGGTCTGAATTAGAGCTTCCCACTCACTTCAAATGAGTGTGGTGTTTTCCCCTTTGAGGGATGTTTTCTGGGTCAGCCTGAGAGCTACATACTCTTGTGGTTGGAATGTTACTTTTTGACCAACCATTCTTGGATACTATGGTATTTCACCAGCGGAATGCATTCTATCAAATCTTTGGTAGCAGTACCATATATAGGGTTGGTATGTTCTAATCGTGCACTGACTTT
>NEWO01000242.1:389980-437307 GCA_003013225.1 Phalaenopsis aphrodite | reverse complement strand
TATATATATATATATATATATATATATATATATATATATATATATATATATATATATATATATATATATATATATATATATATATATAATCCTTTTAAAACTTATGCATCTCTCCTCGCCCCTACGGCTTGCTTCGTGAAAAGGTCCTCCTCTCGATTGATTCGCGAAAAACTGCTCCGGATCCCTTTCCTCCGTCGCCGGCGCCGCTCACCGTCGGCTCCGCTCCGCTGTCCGTCGTCTCCTCCTCCTGCTTCTTCTTCTTCATCTTCTATTTGTTCTTTCCTTCTCCTTCTCCTTCTTCTTCTTCTTCTTCTTCTTCTTCTTATTTTTCTTTCCCTTCTTCCAAATTTTTTTTATTTTTTATTTTTATTTTCATTTTCATTTTTATTTCTCTCTTTCTTCTTCTTCTTCTCCTATTTCTTCTTCTTCTTCTTCTCCTCCTTCTTCCGATATAATTATTATTATTATTTTTCTCTTTCATCTTCTTCTTCTTCTTCATCTTCTTTTTCTAGGCCAACTCCTCCACCTCGCCATTTTACCTTCCCGGCGTCCGGATTCTTCACCTGAGCACTTCGACGTCGCCGGACAGCGAGTGTTGTCATTGTTCGAGGAGGCGTGTGTGTCTTTTACCTCGTGGGTTCCCCTCTTTTGCGTTCATCGAGCAACCTCCCTCGCAAAGGTATATTTTGGTTATATTTCTTTTTATATGCCAAAATTATTATTATTTTTTGGTTGCCTTGCATACCTCACTGATTCCTATCTCCTATTCTCTTCGTTGCATGATTCATTGTGGGATACACTGGAGCACAGACTGGACGTCGACGACTTGGAGCAAGTAAAGAGAATGGGCCTCCAACCTTCGCGGTGGTGAGATCCCCTAAACTCCTAGCTAGCCCTATGTTTAGTGATGTCTAGGCGTGTGGGTTCGATCACCCACACGGGGTGAGTGCGCCAGCATGGGTCGGCGCGACTAAGTGTCTACGTGACGGATCGTCAATTTCCTAGAGCTAGCCTTTAGGTTAGGACTTCCTATGCGTAACCAAACGCCCTCCGTAGAGCCGAGTGTCTCCCATTTGTTGTGAGCCTTAGCATAAGTCCCGATGGGTTGGAGTCCCTCACTCCCCTTGCTTTGGGTTTCCCCAGCTTTACTTGGGGAAGCTAGGGGGTCGGACTTGGTCAAGCGAGAGAAGCTTCGTAGCTGGCTCACTTTGCAAAGTCTGGAGGAGTTTGCAAAATGGTAAAAGCTTTGTAGATAGCACATTTTGCAACATCGTGGAGAGTTTTCCCTTCAGAGATCCGGGGAGAAAACTCTCTGCATTCCCTCACCAAAACAAGAGGCGGCGGTTCCGCATATCCAAGGGTCTAAACCTTAGGTTTCCTAGGTGAGGTCGTTAGCACGAGCGTGGCTCATCTTATATTTTGCACTTTCACCTGCACCGACACCACTTGTGTCTCAATCGGTTATCCTGAACCGATCACATCACTTGTGCTTTAGCCGGCTACCCCATTCCGTTGGGCACAATACTTTGGTTTGACCGGATGCTCCATCCGGATCGACCTACCACTTGCTCCTTTGCATGTTGTGTATGTGCATGTACATTTTTTTTTTGCATGATCGATACCATCTACTTGAGTTGTATTCCTTCGGGTCACTGCCTTACCGACATACCTCTTTTCGGGCCCCTGCCGCTACGGCATGCCTACCTCTGGGTCACTACCTTACCAGTATACCCTCTTTTTGGGCCACTAGCACCACAGCATGCCTACCTTTGGGTCACTTCCTTACTGGTATACCCTCTTTTTGGGCCACTAGCACCACAGCATGCCCATCCTCGGGTCACTACCTTACCGTTATACCCTCTTTTCGGGCCCCTACCGCTACGACATGCCTACCTTTGGGCCACTGTCTTACCATTATACCCTCTTTTCGAGCCACTGCCGCCACAGCATGCCCATCCTTGGGTCACTACCTTACCGGTATACTCTCTTCTTGGGCCCCTGCCACTACGCATGCTCATTCCTTCGAGTCACTGCCTTCATGACATACTCTTTATCACTACTTAAATGTTTTGATTTACTTGCATTAACATTTGCATTTGCATGTTTGCATGGATAGCGAGACAGGTTCGTTAGGAGAGTGATCCCGTGTTGGTCGCGATGCCTTAACGAGCATTGCTTGCTGGGTTGATCCCAGTGAGCAATGCGAGTTAAGTCATCGGGATTGACACGAGTATGACTGTGTTAAAGATCTAATAGATCTAACTTGTGTCACCGCTTTTTGTGACACCCTTTAGATCCTTCAGATCTTTAGGATGGGGCTGATATGAAGACCCCATCAAAGTCATATTATACCTAGAATTACCCCTCACTTAGATAATAGGTTAACACACATTTTCATTAGATGGTGTGCTAGACGAGGACTTAGGGTGCTAGATATTCTTTTTGATGCCTGGTTATTATTCTCTGTTGGATTGGTTTCCCTAGCCAGGTATCTTTCTTTTGCATTATGCTTGTGGTGTGTCTGCATGTTGCATATATGTGGTAGTGTGTTAGAGCATTATTTTGCAGGGAGCCATGCCTATTTATATGCATACACACAGGTACCGCCGTTATGGGGGGAGCAAGTAATGATTTCTGACCCTTTTGCTTACAGGTGCTATTAGCTCCCCCCACTTTTAAGGCATGGCTCATGATACGTTATTTGCATGTGAGATTTCCCGCTGACACTTGTTTTCATGCAGGATTGAGTCTTTTTCTTTTCTCTATATACTTTTTAGAGTCTAGGAGAGTCCTGTAATAGAAATAAGATACGGACGCGGGTTTCGAGACATTAGCACGGGAACCACGTGAAGGGGTCCAGGAGAAGATGCTTGTGCCCCTTTTCTTAATTCTGCATTTTATATTAATGTATAGAATTAGGACCGGGCATGTATATGTGGAGTCAGACCACCCTTTTTCTTTTCTGGGATATGTTGCCGACCCTGCGGCACCGGCCTATTTGTTATTTTAACTTTACTTGTTTTATCTTTTGCACCATGTTGCATGTCTGCACTTGCATGTGTTTTCTTTGTTTCTTTCTATGTTTTATTTGGGACTTCACGATATAACATATGCTCTTTAGGATTTAAATTCCCAAATTTCTACAAAATCCTAAATAAAATATTCAAGATAATTAAAATTTAGGATTTAAAAATTGCAACATTTACTTTCTTGCATATATTAATAGAGCCTCCATAATACTTAGGATCATTCTAGATAGTTGCATTCATATTTGCATGTCCCGAGGAGGTGTCCCCGTACTTTTCCAACCTTTTTGACCCAGCATACATTCATATAGGTGGTTGTCTAGTGCGCCTAGGGTGTTAGAAGGCTCCCCGACCCAGACAGGGTGTAAGTCCTTTTGTTTGGAGCGTTTCCATCTTTGTAGTTGAACCTCCACTTTCTCTTTCTTTCCCGAGGCATCCTTGCTATTTCAGCAAGTATAAGTCCCACGTCTTGGAGCTCCAGCTTGTAGTCATAGGATAGAGTTTCTTTACTTTGACCTTAGGGCTACCGACGTTCCCATAGATGGTGCAATTCACGGATTGCTGACCGGGGATTTCAGAACGTGTTGGGTCGACTACCTTCACAACCAGGTAGACTTAGGATACTAGTAGCTGTGTATGACGGGTCTGTGGTACCCCGACCCAATTACCTCTACTTTTTAGGATCACTCTACCTTCCTTTTTGTTGAGTCACTTTGAGCTCTGTTGCTCCTTGACCTTATTGATATCACCTTAACAGCCCGATGCCGATGAGTTGTCGCCCATTTGGGATACGACGATTTGTCCTCTGCCCTTTGGCTCGGATGTGCTTTGACGTATTTGGAGGTCCCCATTAAGATGATTTAGGGTTGGTAAGCCGCTATCCATTCTGGGATGTGAGAGACTCATTCTCTGCTCAATTGTTTAGTGTGAGCTTTAAAGCATTGGGATTGTTCCCACACGGAATAACCTTCCTTTGGTTTTCTATACCCAAGGTTTTTGATAATATGAAGCGGAACACGTTGTTCTGGGAGTGCTCTTGACCCCATAACATGTACATACACCTGACTCTCTGGTTATTGGTAGTCTATGTAGATACTTCTTTCGCGGATATTGGTTTAAGGTGCCTCCACCCAATCTCATTTGGGCGGACATTCTTAACCTATCTTTGCGAGGTTTATCGCACGTAGACTCTCCACGTTTTACTTTTTCTCTTGTTTGTCACTTTGTCGTATGTCCTTTCTTATTTGATTCCTCTCCTCTTCGAAACATTTATATGGTTCGGGAGGGAAATTTATTCGAATAGGGGAAGTATACGACGATTGACAAGCTGACGACTCCTTTTAAAAATTAAAAAGAGAAAAATGAACGGAAACAGGTGCATCAATTGTCCGCTTTAGTGGATCGCATTCCAATCCTGTTGATCCCCTTTTGAGCTCTTTCTAAAGTTTCCAGCCCTTTTTTAATTGATCCCATTTGTTTTTTAGTTTTATTTGATCGTAATCCCTTCAAGTTATTTCCTTGAATTTAGTTGTGAGATTCTGCAAACCTTCTGTATTAAAATAAGTTGTGGGTTGATTTCCCAATTCGACTTCCCTCAGACATAGATCACAAAAAATATTAGTAGCCTCTCTATCCCACATAGCCGATGATCCAACCTATTTAGATTTATTCATTTTTTACTGTGACATGAACGAATGGTAAGATGACATGTATGTAATATAATCACATATTTACAACAAGTATTGCATGCTTTTTAATTTTTTTTTAAAAAATGATATAAGTGTAGACTTTTTGTAACAATGTAGGACAATCAATTGCAATACAAAAAAATTGATATAACTAAGGACAATCAATTGTAATAAAGAACTTTCTATTTTCTAGCAACATTTTGCTACAACATAAGCTGACAAACATTAATATGATCTCAAATTCGAATTAAGAAACCTCATTCATATCAAAATTTAGCCTCAATGATACAAAATCAGCAATACTCCACGTTTACTCAACATTATAGAACCATTTGCAGCACATAAATAAATTAAACCCCTCACTTTTCTTTAATAAAACCTTATAATGAAGAACAACAAGTTACATAATGAAGAGCAACCATAGGATAACAACCATAGCATCATCCAATTGGCAAACATCATCAGCTTGCTGCAATTCTTTCATAGCCTAATGCCTCCCTAACAACACCTCGTACAATGTAATATTTTTATACTTATACCCTAACAATAATAATAACATGGTGGCACTAAAAGATGGAAAGATGGAATTTTTCCATTTTATTTTGTTTTGCAACCAATTTCTAAGTTATATCAGCATCTCAATACACCAAAGAGATCTACTTGCCTGCAGATGACTCACTGTTGCAGCAATGAGAGAGATAAATGGAAAAGAAACTTGATTTACATATAGAAAGACCACTCATTTTGATTTGCAGTAAAAAAAATAATTGAAATGAAATTGCTAAAACAAATGCTGAATCTTGAAACCTTACAAGAACTCAAAAAAATGTAAACGGTGTTCTTTTGTAAGGATCTAACAGTAATCATGAACCAGAAATAGTTGTATCACACTAGAATGCCATGAAAACCCATATACAGTCCCGCAAGAAAAAATACACAGTGAGGCAGGATGAGACGGGAGAGGAGAAAACCAGAAAATGCAAAGAAGAAAAAAAAGAGGAAGGGGATGAGGGTGCATGAATTTGTTTTACCACTATGTGCATTCTTCTTGGGTAGCTGACCAAAGGAAAATATGTTGAGATTTTCAAAACTATTTTACACTGATTTTAATGATATTGCACTTTAAAAAAAGTTATTTTTGATGTTTTGTTGCAGGTATGTTGAATTATGATCATTGGAGCAAAATGATGTAAAAAGGAGCGAATTTGAAGCGAAATGGACCAAAATATGAAGATTTGAACTAGGGCGCCGACGGCGAGCTCAACGGTGCCGACGGAGGGTTTTTCTTGAGAGTCTAGAATTAAATATTCTAGAAGGCTGTCGACGGTGCCCTCGAAGCCGCCGACGGCGAGATCAGTGGTTATCTCAACAGATTCATTGAATGTGGACGATTTTTAAGGGGATGCTTAAGTAACTCTTGAAAAAACTCTTTTACAACTTTAAGAGAAACTTTTGGCTGAAAATTAGAGAGGGGGTAGAGTGTAGAGTGTTTAATTTATGGTTAGATTGTGAGGAATTCTTTGAGAGATTGTAATAGTGGAGGGAAAGTGAGAGATTTCTTCCTCCTTGCTGCTTCAAAGAAGGATTCTGTGTACTGTAAAGAAAGGAAGAGATTCAGAGTAACTTCGAGGAGTTTACTTTGGGGGAATTAAAGATAATAGTTATTTACTTATTGTAGTTTGTATGAATTTGCTCTTATATATGAATTTCGAGTTTTGTTGTGTATTCCTCATGAGTTCTGAGTAGTTTTCTCTGTCTTTCTCCTTGTCTTGAGATTTGTGAAATGATGATTTGAATTGGTTGAGCCATGAAAATGTTAAAGAAGTTGTGATGATCTTTTCACTTTGAGCTTAATTTACTTTCAATCTGGTCAATTGATTTGTTAAAATATGTTGAGTTTTACAACTAAAGTGAAGATTACATCCAAGATTCGGGGAGGTCAAAGCCCTTGGAAATTGGGTGCAAATAAATAAGGAAATAAAATTATTAGACATAGAATTGGAGATTTTAGAGTGACAGGCTAAAATCCCCAAATTGGTCTTATCGTTTGGGTGCTGAAGTGTAGATGTTAGCCCTCATGCGAGGGGAACGTGGTAGCTCCAAAGTGAGAGCAGGTATCCTCCCAGCCTAGCCGCAGATTCAGTAAACAAGCGTAAGATTAGTCAATGTTCTTTATGTTTGGACCAAAGGGTAAAAAATAGGTATGCTCCAATTTAGCACAATACCATTTGAACTGGTTCACTTTATCCATTCACTATAATTACTTGACAAGGAGAGGGATGCTTTCTTTTATACTGAATATCACATTAAAAACTTTATTAGTATAATTAGTTATTTAAGAGTTATTAAAATTACATATTTATTTCAATTGTGATTAAGTATTGTTTTTCTAAAATTTTAGTTCGTAGCCTCTAATATTACTCCCTGTGGGATCAATATCTAGGACTCCATTAGAGCCTTATATTACTTGAGCGATATGTATACTTGTGTTGATAAGTGTGACTTTACCATTATTGAATATTATATATATACATCTTTATCGAATCTATAACTGTTGTTAAGTTTTTGCTGCCATTGCTGAGGATCTAAATCTTTAGCAGCAGTATTAAATACTTGTATTTTTAAGCATATATAAAGTCACTGTCAAGTTTTTTGCGCCATTACCTGGGAGAAAATAAGAATCATAATTAGAGTAACAAACAAATTAGGACTATTAGAAAATTTTTACTAAAATTGCAACTTATTTTCATATTTAGTTAACTATTTTTCTGTGTACTCATTTCAAATTGTATGCATAAATTTGGACCTGAAAAACTTATACCATACGATTCTGAATCAGAACGCTTTGTTAGAAAAATTAAAAGACTGAGAAGAGAACCTAGAAATTCTGAGACAATGGAAAACAACATGAACAATCAAGGAATAGAAAATGAACACCAATCTAGACCCCTATGAGATTATGCAAATCCTACAATAGATGAAATTCACTTATCTATCCAAAATCCTGATGTAGCTGCTAATTCATCTGAGTTTAAACTTGTTATTACCCAAATGGTACAAAAAAATCAATTTGGAGGTACACCAAATGAAGATTCTAATTTACACCTCGCTAGTTTTTTAGAACTATGGGCTACCTTTAATTATGACAGAGTTTCAAATGATATTGTTAGACTTAGACTTTTTCCTTTTTCACTTAGGGATAAGGCTAAGATGTGGTTAAATTTGTTAGCGCCAGGATCTATTCGAACTTGGGGAGAACTTTCACAGAAATTTCTATCCAAATATTTCCCTCCATACAAAACTGCTAAACATAGAAATGACATAACATCGTTCTGTCATATTGATGGAGAGTTGATATATGAAGCTTGGGAGAGATTTAAATATCTTCTTAGGAAGTGCCCTCATCATTCGTTACCAGATTGGTTGATAATTTAAACTTTTTATAATAGATTATTGGGATCACTTAGATTGATTATAGATGTTGTGGTTGGTGGTTCTTTAATGTCAAAACCTTCTGGTGAGGCTTATTCGTTGTTAGAAGAGATGGCTACCAACAATTTTTTATGGCCCTCTAAGAGGATAAATCCTAAAAGAGTAGCTAGTATCCATGATTCTGATGCAATATCTATGTTAGCTTTGTAGATTGCTGCAATATAAAAGAAATTAGATCATTATGGGATGAATTATTCTCCAACACCTACTATGATGGAAGAGAATTCATCTGGGCAATTTGTGGATGTTCAACCTTCGTATGAAACTTTAAATGCTATCAATAGACCCAAGAATCCTTATTCAAACTATTATAACCCAGGTTGGAATAATCATAAAAATTTTAATTGGAATAAAATTCTACTACAAATCAATAATGAGCGAACAACCCGGTGAACCCATTAGGAAATTCATCCAACCAAGGAAATATTAATTATAAACATTCTTATCCTCCACGATTTAACAGTAACACTCAAATTAAAGAAAAGAATTTATTTATAGAAGAGATAATATTAAACATGGGTCAACAATTGCAGAATCAAGAAAATCAATTACAAATTTAAGGATATCAATTACAAAATTAAGAAACTACTATTAAGAATATTGAAAATCAATTAGGGCATATCGCTACTGTGCTTAGTAACCAAACATTAGGAATTTTCCTAGTACCGTGGAACCAAATCCTACAGATCAAGGAAAAGAATAATTAAAAGCGATACAATTACGGAGTGGAAAAGAATTGGAAACAAGAGTACAGGAAGAAACAGAAACTGAAAAAGAGAAAGTGGATATAGAAAAAGAAAAGGATCATGAATACCAGGATTAGAATATCCACTTACACCATTGAAAATTACTGTGGAGAAACCTCCACCACCGTTTCCTCAAAGATTGATGCAACACAAACAGAATAAATAATTTTCCAAGTTTTTAGAAATTCTTAAATAATTAACGGTAAATATTCCCTTTGTAGAAGCTTTAGAGCAAATTCCCAATTATGTGAAATTTATGAAAGGTATTCTGAACAAGAAAAGGAAGTTCACTGATAATGAAACTGTTGCACTTAGCAAAGAGTGTAGTGCAATTATTCAAAAAAAGCTTTCGAAAAAATTAAAAGATCTTGGTAGTTTCACTATACCGTGTGCTATCGGTGAAAAATTTTATGGAAGCGCTTTATGTGATTTTGGAGCCAATATTAATCTTATTCCTCTATCAATTTTCAAAAGATTAGGATTAAGAGAAGTCTCATCTACTTCTGTAACTCTTCAGTTAGTGGATCGTTCAGTTACATATCCTAAGGGAGTTATAGAAGATGTGTGAGTAAAAGTTGATACATTTATCTTTCCTATGGATTTCATTATTTTAGATATGGAGGAAGATAAAGAAATACTGATCATTTTAGGGAGACCATTTTTAGCTACTGGAAAAGCTATGATAAATATTCAAAAAGGAGAATTGACTATGAGAGTTAACGATCAAGAAGTGACTTTTAACATTGTGAAATATATGAAATACCCTACTGTTGAAAGAGATAATGACGTCTATTGAATGAGCATTTTAAAGAACATTTTGAAGAGAAAGAACAATTTGAAGATAGTAATGAAGTTATTTTGGACGAAATAGAAAATGAAGGATTAGATTATGTTCAAGGAAGATTTGAGATGCTGGATATTATAGAAAATGCTGATAATAATCTAGTTCTGTCAATTATAAAACCACCTGAACTTGAGTTGAAAATATTGCCTAACCACTTGAAATATGTGTTTATGGGAGACTCATCTACACTACTTGTTATTATATCTTCAGAATTAAATGTTTGCAAGAGCAAATATTGTTAGATACATTAAAAAGATATAAGAAAGCTTTTGGTTGAACCTTAGCTGATATTAAAGGAATCAATCCTTCGATCTGTATGCACAGAATTATACTAGATGAACAATATAAACAAGTTTTGATCCACAAAGGAGATTAAATCCATTGATGAAAGAAGTAGTTAAGAAGGAAATTTTGAAATGGTTAGACACTGGAATTATATATCCTATTTCAGGCAGTGCTTGAGTAAGTCCAATTCATTGTGTTCCTAAGAGAGGAGGAGTGACTGTTGAAACAAAAGAGAATAATGAATTAATACCTATCAAACAAGTTACTAGGATGCATATTTTCTTTGATTATAGAAAACTAAACACTGTCACTAGGAAAGATCACTTTCCTTTACCATTTTTAGACCAAATAGTGGATTGACTTGTTGGGCACAAGTATTTTTATTTTTTAGATGGATATACGGGTTACCATCAAATTCCTATTTCTCTTGAGGATCAAGAACAAACAATATTTACTAGTCCTTTTGAAACTTTTGCTTTTCAAAGAATGCCTTTTGGATTATGTAATGCACCTGCAACATTCCAGAGATGTATGATGTCTATATTTAGTAAGTTATGCCCTAACACAATTCCTCCTGCAACCATGCACTTTAAAGAAAGGTATTTTTGATGTTTTGTTGCAGGAATGATGAATTAGGGTCATTGGAGAAAATAAATGCAAAAAGGAGCAAATTTGGAGCGAAAAGGACCAAAATGTGAAGATTTGAACTAGGGCGCCAACGACGGACTTTTTCCGAGACTCCAAATTTAATTCACTTAGAAGGCACACCAACAGCGCCCTTGAGACCGCCGACGGCAAGATCAGCGGTTATGTCCAACAAAGCATTGGATGAGGACAAGTTTTGGAGGGATGCTTAGGCAACTCTGGGAAAAACTCATCCACAGCTTTAAAAGAAGCTTTTGGCAAAAAATAGAGAGGTCCTGGAGGTTATAGAGGTTCCATTAGTGTATAAAGAGTTCATTAGAGTGTCCAATTGTGAGGAATTCTTCTAGAGATTGTAAGAGTGGAGGGAAAGTGAGAGATTTATTCATTCTTACCCCTTCGAAGAGGAATTTTGTGTGCTGTAAAGAAAGGAAGAGATTCAGAGGAACTTCGAGGAATTTGTTTGGGGAGAAATTAGAGATAAGTGTTATTTACTTGTTGTAGTTTGTATGACTTTTTACTTTTATATATTAATTCCGAGTTATGTTATGACTCCCCATGAGTTTTGAGTAGTTTTCTTTGTCTTTCTCCTTATTTTGAGATTTGTGAAATGGTGATTTGAATTGGGTTAGTCCTAAAAATGTTAAATAAATTGTGATGATCTTTTCACTTCAATCTTAATTTACTTTCAATATGGCCAATTGATTTGTTAAAATATGTTGAGTTTTACAATTAAAGTAAAGATTACATTCAAGATTCAGGGAGGTCAAAGCCCTTCGAAGTTGGGTGCAAATAAATAGGGAAATAAAATTATCGGGCGTAGAATTGGAAATTTTAGAGTGACAGACTAAAATCCCCAATTTGTTCCTATAGTTTGGGTGCTGAAGTGTAGATGTTAGCTCTCAGGCGAGGGGAACGTGTGAGGTCCAAAGTGAGAGCCAGTATCCTCCCAGACTAGCTGCTGATTTGGTAAACAAGCGTAGTATTAGTCAATGTTCTTTATCCCATTCTTTGTATTTGGAGCATCATTTGACGCATGCTTAAATTATCTTAAAAAGTTTTAGAGTTAAGCGAAAGAACTAATTTAGTTCTAAATTGGGAGAAATGTCAATTCATGGTTGCAGGAGGAATTGTGTAGGGCATAAAATTTCAGAAAAATGGTATGGAAACAGACCCTACAAAATTCAAGTTATATCTAAACTAACACCTCCTACTAATGTAAGAGAGGTTATGAGTTTTCTTGGACATGTTGGTTTTTACAGGCGTTTTATTATAGATTTTTCAAAAATTACTAAACCTCTATGCCAACTTTTAGAAAAGGACATGAAATTAGAATTTACTGGAAACTATTTAAATGTCTTTGAGTTATTAAAGAAAAAATAATCACAGCCCCTATTATAGTTTCACCTAACTGGGAGAAACCATTTGAACTGATGTGTGATGCTAGTGATTATGTTATTGGAGTTGTTCTTGGACAAAGGTATGAATAGATTTTTAAGGTTATATGCTATGCTAGTAAAACTCTTAATGATGCTCAAATTAATTATATTGTTACTCAAAAAGAGTTACTGGCTATTGTGTATACTTTAGAAAAATTTAGATCCTATTTAATTGTAACTAAATGTGTTGTGCACACTGATCACTCTGCTATTAAATATCTGATGCAAAAGAAGGATGCCAAATCAAGATTAATTAGATGGATACTTTTGATGTAAGAATTTGATCTTATGGTTATTGATAGAAATGTAACTGATAATCAAATTGCTAATCATTTGTCGAGATTAGAAAATCATGAATTATCAGACACTGACAATGAAATTACAGATAGTTTCCCAGAAGAACAACTTTATAATATTAATGAGTGGAAAGTACCATGATATGCTGATATTGTTAATTATATTGTAAGTGACTTTTTTGCCACCTACGCTGACATTGCAACAACAAAGAAAATTCATTCATGATGCGAAAGCATATTTTTGGGATGAGCCTTATTTATATAAACAATTTAAGGATCTTTTTATGAGGAGATGTATGAAGAAACTGATCTAATCATTCAGAAATGTCATGATTCTGAATTTGAAGGATATTTTGGGATTGATAAAACTACTTATAAAATTTTACAAGCTGGATTTTATTGGCCTGCTATCTTTAGAGATGTTTATAGATACATAAAAACTTGTGATCGATGTCAACGAGTAGGGAATATATCTAGAGGAAATGAAATACCTCTGAATTTTATGTTAGAAGTTGAGATTATTAATGCTTGGGGATTAGATTTCATGGGACCATTTATTCCTTCATTTGGGAACTTATATATATTAATTGTAGTAGACTACATTTCAAAGTGGATTGAAGCACAAGCTTTACCTCATTATGACGCTAAAAGTGTTTTAAGATTTTTGATGAAAAATATTTTCACTAGATACAGAATGCCGAGAATGATTATCACTGACGGGGGATCCCATTTTAGGAATAAATATATTCAGAGATTGGCAAAAAAGTTTAATATTATTCATAGAATCTCTACTGCCTATCACCCTCAAACCAGTGGGTTAGCTGAAGTTTCTAATAGAGAGATTAAATAAATACTTGAAAAGACTGTAAACCCTAGTAGAGTAGATTGGTCCGCTAGACTGGATACCACATTATGGGCTTACAAGACTGCTTATAAAACTCCTATTGGAATGACTCCTTACAGGATGATTTTTGGAAAAACTTGTCACTTACCAGTAGAATTGGAGCATAACGCATATTGGACGATCAAAGAATTCAATTATAATCTGAAAGGTGCTGGTAAGAAGAGATTGTTACAAATAAATGAATTGAAAGAATTAAGAAATGAATCCTATGATAACGACAAAATTTATAAGGAGAAACTAAAGTTATGGCATGATCAGAAGATTAACTAGAAGAACTTTGAACCAGGACAAGAAGTTTTGTTTTACAATATAAGGCTGAAGTTATTCCTTGAAAAATTGAAGTCTCGTTGGTTTCAACCCTTTATTGTGACTCAAGTTTATACTTACGGAGCTGTTAAAATTGAAGATCAAAAGACTGAAAATAGATTTAAAGTAAATGGACACAGATTAAAACCGTATTTTGAGGGTAAAAGATCAAATTTTAAAGAGATTTTAATGATTAGTGAACCTGAATAATACCTGAATAGGTCAGGCTGACGACATTAAACCAAGCACTTTATGAGAGGCAACCCATAGTTATCTTTATATTTATTGTGATTTTAGTAGTTTTATTTGAAATTACTGTTAGTTTGTGGTAGTATTGAACTCTACTACTCTTATTTGCCCTTGAATCATCATAAAAATAGGATCCATAGAGAAAAATTTGAACGCATTCGGACCAAAGTGAAACTGTGCAATTTTTGCCTTGAGCGCCGATGGCACCTTCGACACCGCTGATGGTGCCATCGATGTCTTTGACGGCCGAGATTCCTTGTAATTAAATTCTAAAGGCCCACCGACGGCGCCCTCAACGTCACCAAAGGCGATACCGACGAGATGACGGTTTCTAGAGTTTGAATGGAGTATTTTGGCAGTTTTGGCGGGAGTTACTCCTTTTAAACTTAAAATCTCGATTCCTAATTTCATATTTCCCCAAAAAATGAAGTGAACTCCACCAAATTCATCCCTATGGAATTTAATTCCCTTGAAAACCCATAGAATGCGAGTGTTCAACCTGAGAAAGTTCATTAGTGCGGAAGCGCAGCGAATCTTCAACAAGGTATAGGCAAAGAAAAGATTAATCAAGGAACGAGGAATTATAAATCAAGGATTAAATAATCAATTGAAGGTAATTGAAGAGATGATTGTGCGGCGAAGATGGGAAGTGATGTGCTACACTACAGCTGCCGTAGTTGTTCCAGTGGTGAAGGAATTTTATGTTAATTTGCATGGAATCAACCAGGGAGTCGTTTATGTGCGAGGTAGATGGATAACTTTTACTCTTGCATGGACCAATGAATTATATATGACCAAGAACGTTCCTGTCTGCCATTATTCCAACTTCGTCCTGACAAGAAACCTAATGAATGAAATTTACCAATATTTAACGGATGAAACTGAAGACTGAGAAATGAGAGAAAATGTGTATGTTAGTTTTTCTCAGACACTTCTAAATCTCATTTCTAAACACTGGAACTTCTTCATTTCAGCAAAACTATTACCAACGATGAGGATCGATAAAATTTCTAAGGAAAGTGATATTCTGAATTTTTGCATCCAAATGGGACTATCGATCTATATTAGATCGATAATTGTGAAGTATGTTTTGGGCCTGAACGTTCATGGATCAACTTATGGGCTTGCACATCCTTCCAAATTTTTCTTACTTTGCAGTTAATTCCAAGTATCTTATGAAAATTGGGAAAATGTACTTCTACCATGGAAGCCTTTGGACCCAACTGAGAGATTCCCAACCAATGAAGATTAAAATGATATAACTATTAGGGTAGATCAATCATCTCAGAATTCACTGCCAATTCAACCTTTAGTTCCGGACAAGACACTAGTGATCCTACGCAAAATCAAGAAATTGGAGGAGGTACAAAATGGTATGAATGCAATTAATAATATCTCTGATTTCTTCGATCAACTAGACTGAAGGATGAAAGAACATTTTGATCACTGTGGTCATATCGAAGGAATTTTGATACTGCTGATGAGAAGGATGAAAGTGATAGAAGAGGACTCTACTGAAGAATTTTCATACCGACCCTTCTATAACCTCTTCGTTCATGTGCAATCAATGGGTGATCTCAGAGGAGAATCTAGCACTGAATCTGAAGAGTAATAGATTTACATTGCTACTTGTCTGTCTATGTGTGTAATTTGGTTTGAACTTTATGTTTGCTTTACTTTAGAATTTTGTTTTTAGATCTCTGTATAGTTGAGACTGATCATAGAATGTTTATTTTCAGCATTTTGAGTGTTGTGGCTTGGATTGCGACGTTGAAGTAATGTATTAAGGTTGAGAAAATACCAAACTTATGTGTGTTGTGTAATGTATATTGTAACCCTTGAAATTTATATATAATTGTGATGTTTTGTGTTGTGAAATTTTATTTATTATAAGTACATTATTTAATCACTTAAAATTATGTCTATAATGATTGAATGAATGTCGTTGAGGCTTGAAATTGATCGAAATTGCAAAAATCCGGAAATTAAACCAATTCAATAGACCTCGTCGACGGTGGACTTTTCCCGAGAATTAGGATATTAATTCTATAGAGCTCGCTGACGCTGCCGAAGACCCGCCGATGGCGAGATCCTGAAAAAGCACCTTTAACAGTGTATTCATCATCCCCTTCCTCTAAAAAACATAATTTTCGACCTAGGGCTTAAGAGATCTTGGATTTAGAGGCGATTTCAAGGCATTTAGACACCAGATTTGATCATCTCTTGGTAAGAGCTTCACTGTAAACTGAAAATATTGGATTTTCACCATGAATTTCTTCCACATTGAGAAGATCCAAAAAAATTGAGAATGTGGAGAAAATATTGGGAAGAAATTCATGGAATTTAGTTTTGAACTCTTAGAATCACTCTTGGAAGCCATTATTTGCATATTTGAAGTATATTTTTGAATTTTTCTATAATTTTGATTAGATTGAAATGGTTTCATGATAAAAGAGGCGACTTAAGTTTGAAGAGTCTCGCTTTGTCAATGCGAAGGCTCAATCGAGGTTTACTTCAGTGTTTGAAGGAATGAAATGTATACAAGATCAAGTTTTTGAGAGTTCGATAGGAGAAATTGAACAAGTTATTATCGAGCATAGGTAGGAAAACTTCTGTTATACCACCAATAAGGCTGCTGCTAATATTGTAAAAGAGTTTTATGCCAATGTGTTCTATTTTGAGGACGCAATCATTCAAGTGCGGAGATTTTCTGTTGAATTTAGTGCCACCCGCATTAACTTCTTTTATGAAGTCCCAGACTCCTGTAACTACCACTATGAAACCTTCAGTATGATGGAAGGGCCAATGAATGATGTGATCAACTTTCTCACTGATGGGAAAGAAACATGGAAGATAAAGCAACGAGAACAGGTAAATTTTTATGCTTCCATATTAAATGCCACACCTAAAGCGTGGCACTATTTTATTTCCTCTACTCTGTTACCGACCTATCACCATAGTAAGGTAATAAGAGATAGAGCTATTCTAAATTTTTGTATTCAGAATAATAGAAAAATAAATGTAGGGAGAATCATTTTTAAGAATATATTGACCACGGTAAGGAGTAAAACAAGTGGAGGTCTAGAACATCCTGACCTTATTTATGCACTTTGCCAACTTTTTGGAGTGGAAGCTGGAGGTTATGAAGAATGGGTTTACCCTATGAAACCCATCAGTAAGGCTAAATCTCTTGAAAAATGGAGAACTGGGAGTAGGAGTCAAGAAACTTCTACTAGTAGAGATATCCCCTCTACTAGTTATGACCTTCCACCTTTTAGTTCCCCTACCCCGACTGATTTGATGAATGAGTTGACCTTGCAGCGAAAGAGTATAGAGCTAATAAATGAAATGATTGGAGGTTTAGAACGGAGACATGATTATGATAGTGAGTACCTATAGAGGCATTCAGATATAGCTTACTACGAAGCTCAGGCTCGACACTATAGAGGTGAGCCTGATGTTACTTTTCCTGAATGCCCCCAATATACTCAGTATCAGCCCAATCCACCTGCTGACAAAGGAGATGAAGATATAGTTTGGGATTTTAACATTTGATAATAGTTGATGTACTTTTACTTTTACTTTAATTTTTGTAATAAAAATGGATGTTTGTGTGTGTTTGTACTTTCTTTTTTATTGTTATGTTGTAATTAGATAATTTTAATTTTTGTTATAATTGTTTGGTGTGGTAGTTGAAATTTGTTAAATTGTAATGTGATGTGACTTTCATTTTTGCATTTTAATTGTAATTGTTTTATTTAGTATTGTGGACGTGTTAGAGAAATATTATGTTTGTATAATGTTTAATTTTGTACTTATTTCAAAATTTCATTACTCAGCAAATTCTCTAATGATTTATATGTATAGAAAGCTCCTAATGTTATAGACCAGCTGAAGTAGAAATTTTAAGAAGGACTGCAAAAATTTCAGAATGATGAAAATGCCTAAAATACTAAGGTATGATTTATATTTAAAATTTTTCTTTCCACCTGTATTATTTCATATTGAAAAAGTTAAGTTTGGGGGAGGGAAGAAAAAGATTAACTATTAGATGTTCTCAATTTAAATATTTTCAAAAATTTATTCATATGATTTGATGTAGTGAATTTAATTCTGGTAACTATATTATGTAAATATTTAAATATTATGGTAGATTTAAAAGAATATTTTTGTAATGAAAATTAATTTTGTAGATTAAGATATTTAGTATAAGAGAATAGAACTATAGTTAACTATTAAAAGTAAAGGAAACTATATTTTGAAGTCTTAAGAATCTAGAAATTCATTTGAGAAGAAAATATTGGGACTCAATGATGTAAAAGCTATGAAATATTTATAAGGTAAAGGAATGCATTGAGTTTCAAATTTAGGGAAAGAAAGGTGATGTTCAATATCATTAAATGCTATCCAGATATAGTAATCCTCACTTGAAAAAGGAAAAAGAAAGGATTGACAACAAACCCTGAAAAGAAAAGAAAAATATATAGGATTGAAATCAGTCCAAATGAAAACGACAAAAGAAAAGAAAGAAAAAAATATGGATGTGAGGAGAAGCTTGAGGAGATGCCTAATAAAAAATTGGCTTCACTGGACCTACCTAAAGGAAAAACTTAAATACATTCCTGAACTTATATTTATGGATTAGATCCTTTACTAATAGTGTTCTCATGAAGTTCCTATCCTTTGAATATTCTAAGTGACTTAATATTGCAAAATATAGTCATTGTTGAAATGAATAGAAGACTAAAACTCTTAAATTTGATGACTAGATAATCTTGTAGCTATAGAGTTAATTTAATTACTTGAATTTTTTTTGAAAATCTCACTATCGTATTTACTTAGATCAAACTTATAGTATTTCTGAATTGAAACTTTACTACAATAGATCATAACTTTTATGTAGTACTAAAATTTCCTGAGGACAAGTAATAGTTAAGTTTGGGGGATTTTAACCAAAGGAAAACATGTTGAGATTTTCATTCCTATTTTACACTATTTTTGATAATATTGCACTTTTAAGAAATGTATTTTTCAGGTTTTTTTGCAGGAATGATGATTGAAGCAAAAAGATGCAAAAAAGAGCAAATTTGGAGCGAAAAGGACCAAAATGTGAAGATTTGAACTAGGGCGTCGACGGCGAGCCCAACGGTGCCGATGATGAGAATTTCCCAAAACTCCAAATCAATTAATTTAGAAGGCCCGCCAACGGCTCCCTGAAGGCCGCCGACGGCGAGATCGGCGGTTATGTCTTGGGAAAACTCTTCTACAACTTTAAAAGAAGATTTTGGCCGAAAATGGAGAGGCTGCTGGAGGGAGGAGGCTCCTGGGCGCTAGAGAGGCTCTAGAGGTTAGAGAGGTTCCAGTAGTGTGTAGAGAGTCTAATTGTGAGGAATTCTTTGAGAGATTGTAAGAGTGGAGGGAAAGTGAGAGATTTCTTCCTCCTTGCCGCTTCAAAGAAGAATTTTGTATGATGTAAAGAAAGGAAGATATTTAAAGGAACTTCGAGGACTTTGTTTGGGGAGGAATTTGAGATAAGTGTTATTTACTTGTTGTAGTTTGTATGACTTTGCTTTTATATATGAATTTCGAGTTTTATGGTGTCTTCCCCATGAGTTCTGAGTAGTTTTCTCTGTCTTTCTCCTTGTCTTGAGATTTGTGAAATGGTGATTTGAATTGGTTGAGCCATGAAAATGTTAAAGTAGTTATGATGATCTTTTCACTTTGATCTTAATTTACTTTCAATCTGGCCAATTGATTTGTTAAAATATGTTGAGTTTTACAACTAAAGTGAAGATTACATCCAAGAATCAGGGACGTTAAATCCCTTTGAAATTTGGTGCAAATAAATAGAGAAATAAAATAATCAGGCGTAGAATTGGAGATTTTAGAGTGACAGACTAAAATTCCCAATTCGATTCAATTGTTTGGTGCTGAAGTGTAGATGTTAGCCCTCAGGCGAGGGGAACATGGGAGCTCTGAAGTGAGAGCCGGTATCCTCCCAGCCTAGCCACAGATTTAGTAAAAAAATATAGGATTAGTCAATGTTCTTTATGCCCAGAACAAAGGGTAAAGAATAGGTATGCTCCTATTTGACAAATACAATTTGAACTGATTCACTTTATCCATTCAATATAATTTCTTGATAAGGAGAATTATGCTTTCTTATATATTAAATATCACATTAAAAACTTTAATAGTATAATTAGTTATTTAAGAGTTATTAAAATTACATATTTATTTCATTTGTCTATTAGTGTCAGATAAGCAATTTGAATTTGATTGTTATGATTAAGTATTATTTTTCTAAAATATTAGTTCGTAGCCTCTAATATTACTCCCTGTGAGATCGATATCTTAAACTCCATTAGAGCCCTATATTACTTGAGTGATACGTATACTTACGTTGATAAGTGTGAGTTTACCATTATTGAATATTATATATATACATCTTTATCGAATTTATAACCGTTGTTAAGTTTTTAGTGTCATTGCTGAGGAATTAAATCTTTTAGCAGCAGTATTAAATACTTGTATTTTTAAGCATATATAAAGTCGCTATCATATATTTAGAAGAAATGAAATGCCTATGAATTTCATGTTAGAAGTTGAGATCTTTGATCTTTGGGGATTAGATTTCATGGGACCATTGACATCCGGGAACTTATACATATAAATTGCAGTAGACTACGTTTCAAAGTGGATTGAAGTACAAGCTTTACCTCATTATGACGCTAAAAGTGTTTCAAGATTTTTAATAAAAAATATTTTCACAAGATACAGAATTCCAGGAATAATTATCGCTGACGGATGATCCCATTTTAGAAATAAATACATTCAAAGATTGACAAAAAAGTTTAATACTTTTCATAAAATCTCTACTTCCTATCACCCTTAAACCAATGGGTTAGCTGATGTTTCTAATAGAGAGATTAAACAAATACTTGAGAAGACTGTAAACCCTAGTAGAGTACATTGGTCCACTGACCAAAGGAAAATATTTTAAGATTTTCATACCTATTTTACACTGTTTTTTATGATATTGCACTTTAAAGAAAGGTATTTTTTATGTTTTATTGCAGGAATGATGAATTAGGCTCATTGGAGCAAATAGATGCAAAAAGGAGCGAATTTGGAGCGAAATGTGAAGATTTGAACTAGGGCGTCGACAACGAGCCGAACGGCGCCGACGAAGAACTTTTCCCGAGACTCCAGATTTAATTCACTTAGAATACATGCCGACGGCGCCCTCGAGGCCGCCGATGGTGAGATCGGCGGTTATGTCCAACAATGCATTGGATGATGATAAATTTTGGAGGGATGCTTGGGCAACTCTTGGAAAAATTCATCCACAACTTTAAAAGAAGCTTTTGACAGAAAATAGAGAGGTCCTAGAGGTTAGAGAGGTTCTATTATTGCATAGAGAGTTTACTAGAGTGTCTAATTGTGAGGAATTCTTTGAGAGATTCTAAGAGTGGAGGGAAAGTGAGAGATTTCTTCATTTTTACCTCTTCGAAGAGGAATTTTGTGTGTTGTAAAGAAAGGAAGAGATTCAGAGGAACTTCGAAGAGTTTGCTTGGGGAGAAATTAGAGATAAGTGTTATTTACTTGTTGTAGTTTGTATGACTTTGTTTTTATATATGAATTCTGAGTTTTATTGTGACTTCCCCGTGAGTTCTTAGTAGTTTTCTCTGTCTTTCTCCTTGTCTTGAGATTTGTGAAATGGTGATTTGAATTGGTTGAGCCATGAAAATGTTAAAGAACTTGTGATGATCTTTTCACTTTGAACTTAATTTACTTTCAATCTGGCCAATTGATTTGTTAAAATATGTTGAGTTTTACAATTAAAGTGAAGATTACATCAAAGATTTAGGGAGGTCAAAGCCCTTGTAAGTTGGGTGCAAATAAATAGGGAAATAAAATTATCGGGCGTAGAATTAGAGATTTTAGAGTAACAAACTAAAATCCTCAATTTGGTCATATCGTTTGGGTGCTGAAGTGTAGATGTTAGCCCTCAGGTGAGGGGAACGTGGGAGCTCCAAAGTGAGAGTCGGTATCCTCCCAAACTAGCCGCAGATTCAGTAAACAAGCATAGGATTAGTAAATGTTCTTTATGCCTAGACCAAAGGGTAAAGAATAGTTATGCTCCCATTTAACATAATACCATTTGAACTGATTCACTTTATCCATTTACTATAATTTCTTAATAAGGAGAAGGATGATTTCTTATATATTGAATATCACATTAAAAACTATATTAGTATAATTAGTTATTTAAGAGTAATTAAAATTACATATTTATTTCAATTATCTATTAGTGACAGATAAGCAATTTGAATTTCATTGTTGCGATTGAGTATTGCTTTTCTAAAATTCTAGTTCGTAGTTCTAATGTTGCTCCTTGTGGGATCGATATCTAGGACTCCATTACAACCCTATATTACTTGAGCGATACGTATAATTGCGTTGAAAAGTGTGACTTTACCATTAATGAATATTTTATATATACATCTTTATCGAATCTACAACTGTTATTAAGTTTTGGTGTCATTGATGAGGAACTAAATCTTTTAGCAGCAATATTAAATACTTGTGTTTTTAAGCATATATAAAGTCCCTGTCAAGTTTTTAGCGTCGTTTTCGGGGACTAAACAAGAATCATAATTAGAGTAACGGACAAATTATGATTATTAGAAATTTTTTACTTGAATTGCAAATTATTTTCATATTTAGTTAACTGTTTTATTGTGTACTGATTTCAAATTGTATGCATGAATTTGGACCTAAAAATCTTATACTCTATGATTCGGAATTGGAACGCATTGTTAAAAAATTAGAAGACTGAGAAGAGAACCTAGAAATTCTGATACAATGGAAAATAACATGAACAATCAAGGAATAGAAAATGAACACCAACCTAGACACCTACGAGATTATACAAAACCTACAGTAGATGAAATTCACTTATTTATCTAAACTCCTGATGTAGCTGCTAATTCATTTGAGCTTAAACCTGTTATTATCCAAATGGTACAAAACAATCAATTCAGAGGTACACCAAATGAAGATCCTAATTTACACCTCGCTAGTTTTTTAGAACTATGTGCTACCTTTAAATATGACAGAGTTTCAAACGATGTTGTTAAACTAAGTCCTTTTCCTTTTTCACTTAGGGATAAGGCTAAGATGTGGTTAAATTTGTTAGCATCGGGATCTATTAGAACTTGGGGAAAACTTTCACAGAAATTTCTATCCAAATATTTCCTTCTATTCAAAACTACTAAACTTAGAAATGACATAACATCGTTCTGTCAGATTGATGGAGAGTCAATATATGAAGCTTGAGAGAGATTTAAAGCTATTCTTAGGAAATACCCTTATCATTCTTAGGAAATACCCTTAGGAGATTTAAAACTTTTTACAATGGATTAGTGGGATCACTTAGATCGATTATGAATGTTAGGGCTGGTTGTTCTTTAATGTCAAAACCTTTTGATGAGGCTTATTCGTTAATAGAAGAGATGGCTACCAACAATTTTCAATGGCCCTCTGAAAGGGCAAATCCTAAAAGAGGAGCTAGTATCCATGATTTTGATGCAATAGCTATGTTAGCTTCGCAGATTGCTACAATATCAAAGAAATTAGATCATTATGGAATGAATTATTCTCCAACACCTACTATGATGGAAGAGAATTCATCCGGCTAATTTGTGGATTTTCAACCTTCATATGAGACTTTAAATGCTATTAATAGACCCAACAACCCTTATTCAAGATATTATAACTCAGGTTGGAAGAATCATCAAAATTTTAGTTGGAATAACAATTCTGCTATAAACCAACAATGGGCGAACAACTTAGTGAACCCATTTGAAAATTCATCCAACCAAGGAAATGTTAATTATAGACCTTCTTATCCTCCAGAATTTAACAGTAACACTCAAATTAAGGAAAAGAAGTTGTCTATGGAATAATTGATATTAAACATGGGCCAATAATTACAGAACCAAGGAAATCAATTACAAATTCAAGGAAATCAATTACAAAGTCAAGGAACTGCTATTAAGAATATTAAAAATCAATTAGGACACATCGCTACTGCGCTTAGTAACCAAACATTAGGAACTTTTCCTACTACCGTGGAACCAAATTTTAAAGATCAAGGAAAAGAACAAATCAAAGCATTACAATTATGAAGTGGAAAAGAATTGGAATCAAGAGTGAAAAAAAAACGGAAACTGAAAAAGAGAAAGTGGATACCGAAAAAGAAAAGGATCATGAATACCCAGAATTAGAATATCCACTTACACCAATGAAAATTACTGTGGAGAACCTCCACGACCGTTTTCTCAAAGATTGAAGCAATACAAATAGAATAAAAAATTTTCCAAGTTTTTAGAAATTCTTAAGAAATTAACGGTAAATATTCCCTTCGTAGAAGCTTTAGAGCAAATGCCCAATTATGTGAAATTTATGAAAGATATTCTGAACAAAAAAAGGAAGTTCACTGATAATGAAACTGTTGCATTTAGTGAAGAGTGTAGTGCAATTATTCAGAAAAAGCTTCCAGAAAAATTAAAAGATCCAGGCAGTTTCACTATAATGTGTGCTATCTGTGAAAAATTTTATGGAAGAGCTTTATGTGATTTGGGAGTGAGCATTAATCTTATGCCTCTATCAATTTTCAAAAGAATAGGATTAGGAGAAGTCTTGCCTACTTCTATAACTCTTGAGTTAGCAGATCGTTCAGTTACATATCCTAAGGGAGTTATAAAAGATGTGTTAGTAAAAGTTGATAAATTTATCTTTCCTGTGGATTTCAATTTTTTAGATATGGAGGAAGATAAAGAAATACCTACATTTTAGGGAGACCATTTTTAGCTACTAGAAAAGCTATGATAGATGTTCAAAAAGGAGAATTAACTATGAGAGTTAACGATCAAGAAGTGACTTTTAACATTGCAAAATTTATGAAATACCCTAATATTGAAAGAGATAATGAATGTTTTCGCATGGAAATTAGTGAATATCTATTGAATGAACATTTTAAATAACATTTTAAAGAGAAAGAACAATTTGAAAATAGTGATAAAGTTATTTTGAACAAAATTGAAAATGAAGAATTAGATTATGTCCAAGAAAGATTTGAGATGCTTGATATTACAGAGAATGCTGATAAGAATCTAGTTTCGTCAATTATAAAACCACCTGAACTTGAGTTGAAAATATTGTCGAGCCATTTGAAGTATGTGTTTCTGGGAGACTCATCTACATTACATGTTATTATATCTTCAGAATTAAATGATTTGCAAGAGCAAAGACTATTAGATACATTAAAAAGATATAAGAAAGCTTTTGGTTAGACCTTAGATGATATTAAGGGAATCAGTCATTCGATCTGTATGCACAGAATTATACTATATGAACAATATAAACCAAAAGTTGATCCACAAAAGAGATTAAACCCAATGTTGAAAGAAGTAGTTAAGAAGGAAATTTTGAAATTGTTAGACACTAGAATTATATATCCTATTTCAGATAGTGCGTGGGTAAGTCCAATTCATTGTGTTCCTAAGACAGGAGGAGTGACTGTTGAAACAAAAGAAGATAATGAATTAATACCTATCCGACAAGTTACTGGGTGGCGTATTTGCATTGATTATAGATAATTAAGTACTGCCACCAGGAAAGATCACTTCCCTTTACCCTTTTAAGTCCAAATAGTAGATAGACTTGCTGGGCACAAATATTTTGTCTTTTAGATGGATATACCAGTTACCATCAAATTCCTATTGCTCCTGAGGATCAAGAAAAGACAACATTTACTAGTCCTTTTGGAACTTTTGTGTTTCCAAGAATGCCTTTTAGATTATGTAATGTACTTGAAACATTCCAGAGATGTATGATGTCTATATTTAGTAAGTTAATTGATGATGGATTGGAAGTGTTTATGGATGATTTCTCTGTATTTGGAATATCATTTGACGCATGCTTAAATTATCTTAAAAAAGTTTTGGAGTTATGTGAAAGAACTAATTTAGTTCTAAATTGGGAGAAATGTCAATTTATGGTTGCAGGAGGAATTGTGTTAGGGCATAAAATTTCGGAAGAAAATTTTGGAAGATGGTATGGAAGCAAACCTTGCAAAATTTCAAGTTATATCTAAACTAACACCTTCTATTAATGTAAGAGAGGTTAGGAGTTTCCTTGGACATGTTGGATTTTACAAGCGTTTTATTAAAGAATTTTCAAAAATTACCAAACCTCTATGCTAACTTTTAGAAAATGACAAGAAAATTGAATTTACTGAAAACTATTTAAATGTCTTTTAGTAAGTAAAGAAAAAATTAATCACAGCCTCTATTATAGTTTCACCTAACTGGGAGCAACCATTTAAACTCATGTGTGATGCTAGCGATTATGTTATTGGAGCTGTTATTGGACAAATGTATGAAAAGATTTTTAAGGTTATATACTATGCTAGTAAAACTCTTAATGATGCTGAAATTAATTATATTGTTACTGAAAAAAGAGTTACTGGCTATTGTGTATGCTTTAAAAAAATTTAGATCTTATTTAATTGGGACTAAATGTGTTGTGCACACTGATCACTTTGCTATTAAATATCTAATGCAAAAGAAGGATCCCAAACCAAGGTTAATTAGATGGATATTGTTGATACAAGAATTTGATCTTATGGTGATTGATAGAAAGAGAACTGATAATCAAATTGTTGATCATTTGTCGAAATTAGAAAACCATGAATTATCTGAAACCGATAATGAAATTACAGATAATTTCCCTGATGAAAAACTTTATAATAATAATGAGTGGAAAATACCATGGTATGATGATATTGTTAATTATATTGTAAGTGATATTTTGCCACCTATGATGACACTGCAATAACAAAGAAAATTCATTAATGAAGCGAAGACATATTTTTGGGATGAGCCTTATTTATATAAACAATCTAAGGAACTTATTATGAGAAGATGTGTACCTTATCAAGAAACTGAGTTAATCATTCAGAAATGTTATGATTCTGAATTTGAAGGACATTTTGGGATTGATAAAACTGCTTATAAAATTTTACAAGCTGGATTTTATTGGCATACTATCTTTAGAGATGTTTATAGATACATTAAAACTTATGATCGATGTCAACGAGTAGGCAATATATCTAGAAGAAATGAAATGCCTCGGAATTTCATGTTAGAAGTTGAGATCTTTGATGTTTGGGGATTAGATTTCATGGGACCATTTATTCCTTCATTTGACAACTTATACATATTAGTTGCAGTAGACTACGTTTCAAAGTGGATTGAAGCACAAGCTTTACCTCGTTGTGACGCTAAAAGTGTTTCAAAATTTTTAATGAAAAATATTTTCACTAGATATGGAATGCCTAGAATGATTATCACTGACAGAGGACCCATTTTAGTTTTTAAATACATTTAGAGATTAGCAGAAAATTTTAATATTATTCATAGAATCTCTACTGCCTATCACCCTCATACCATTGAGTTAGCTGAAGTTTCTAATAGAGAGATTAAACAAATACTTGAAAAGACTGTAAACCCTAGTAGAATAGATTGGTCCACTAGACTGGATACAACATTGTGGGCTTACAGGACTGCTTATAAAACTCCTATTGGAATGACTCTTTACTGACTGATTTTTGGAAAGACTTGTCACTTTCAAGTAGAATTGAAGCATAAATCCTATTAGGCGATTAAGAAATATAATTATAATTTAAAAGATGTTGGTAAGAAGAGATTGTCACAATTGAATGAATTGGAAGAATTAAGAAATGAACCTTATGATAACGACAAAATTTATAAGGAGAAACTAAAGTTATGGCATGATCGGAAGATTAACCAGAAAAACTTTGAACCAATACAAGAAGTTTTGTTTTACAATACTACGCTGAAGTTATTTCCTGGGAAATTGAAGTCTCATTGGTTATGACCCTTTACTGTGACTCAAGTTTATACTTACGGAGCTGTTAAAATTGAAGATCTGAAGACTAGAAATATATTTAAAGTTAATAGACACAAATTAAAACCGTATATTGAGGAAAAAGACCAAATTTTAAAAAGGTTTTAATGATCAGTCAACGTGAATAATACCTGAATAGGTCGAGCTGACGAAGTTAAACCAAGCACTTGATGGGAGGCAACCCATAATTATCTTTATTTTTATTGCGATTACAGTAGTTTTTATTTCAAATTATCGTTATTTTGTGGTAGTATTGAACTCTACTACTTTTATTTACCGTTAAATCATCATAAAAATTGGATCCATAGAGAAAAAATGGAACGCATTCGGGCCAGAGCGAAACTGTGCAATTTTTGCCTTGGGCGCCAATGGCTCCATTGATACCGCCAACGACAGATTTTTCCCGAGAGTCCAGGTAAATAAATACTAAAGGCTCGCCAATGGCACCCTCGACGCCTCTGACAGTGAGACCGGCGGGATGGCAGTTTCTAGAGTTTGAATGGCGGTTTTTGGCGGTTTTTGGGCGGGAGTTACCCCTTTTATAGTCCCAAATTCAATTCTTAAGTTCATATTTCCCCCAAAAATGAAGTGAAACTCCACCAAATTCATTCCTATGGCGTCCATTTCCCCTAAAAATCCCAGAATGCAAGTGTTTAATAAAGAAAGTTCATTAGTGCGGATGCGCCGTTAATCTTCAACAAGGTACTGGCGAAGAAAAGATTAATCAAGAAACGAGGATTTGTAAATCGAAGATTGAATAATCCCTCGATGACAATTGAAGAGATGATTGTGCGACAAAGATGGAAAGTGTTGTGCTACAATATTGCCGCCGTGGTTGTTCCTGTGGTAAATGTATTTTATGCAAATTTGCATGGAATCAACCAGGGTGTCGTCTATGTGCGAGTTAGATGGATAACTTTTACTCCTACACAAATCAATGAATTATATATGATTCAGAATGTTCTTGTCTGCCATTATTCCAACTTTGTCCCGACAAGAAACCAGATGAATGAAATTTACCAATATTTAACGGACGAAATTGAAGACTGGGAAATGAGAGAAAACGGGTATGTTAGTTTTTCTACGACACTCCTAAATCCCGTTTCAAAACACTGGCACTTCTTCATTTCGGCAAAATTGTTACCGACAATTAAGATCGGTAAAGTTTCTAAAGAAAGTGCTATTTTGAATTACTGCATCCAAATGGGGCTGTCGATTGATATTGGATCGATAATTGTGAAGTTTGTTTTGGGCCTGATCATTCATCGATCAACTTATGGGCTTGGACATCCTTCAATAATTTTCCTACTCTGCAGTCATTTCCAAGTATCTTATGAGAATTGGGAAAAGGTACTTCTACCTTGGAAGCCTTTAGACCCAACCCAGAATTTATATTGTTACCAGTTTGTCTATGTGTGTAATTTGATTTGAATTTTGCATTTATTTTGCTTTAGAATTATGCTTTTAGATCTCTGTATAGTTGAGGCTAAGCATAGGATGTTTGTTTTCAACATTTTGAGTGTTGTAGCTTGGATTGTGATGCTGAATTGATGCATTGAGGTTGAGAAAATAACAAACTTAGGTGTGTTATGTAACGTATATTGTAACTCTTAGAATTTATATATAATTGTGATGTTTTGTGTTGTGAAAGTTTATTTGTGATAAGTATATCATTTAATCACTTAAAATTATGTATATAATGATTTAACTGATGTTATTGAGGCTTAAAATTGATCGAAATCTCAAAAATCCAAAAATTGAACCAAATCAATAGAGCCCACCGACGGCGCCCTCGACGCCGCCGACGGTGAACTTTTTGCAAGACTTAGGATATAATTTCAATAGAGCGCATCGAAGACACCGAAGACCCCACCAATGGAAAGATCCCAAAAAAACATCTTTAACCGCGATTTTGACCAGTCAACTGCCACTATTCATCATCCTCTTCCCTGAAAAACACAATTTTTGACCTATGGCTTGAGAGATCTTGGATTGGGAGGCGATTTCAAGGCATTTAGACACAGATTTGATCATCTATTGGTAAGAGCTTCACTTCAAACTAAAAATATTTGATTTTCACCATAAATTTCTTCCATTTTGAGGAGATATAAAAATTTTGAGAATGTGAAGAAAATATTGGGAAGCAATTCATGGAACTTAGTTTTAAACTCTTAGAATCACTCTTGGAAGCCATTATTTGCATATTTGAAGTATATTTTGGAATTTTTCCTAAAATTATGATTATATTGAAATGGATCCACGATAAAAGAGACAACTTGAGTTTGACGAGTCTCGCTTCATCAATGTGAAGGCTAAATCAAGGTTTACTTTAGTGTTTGAAGGAAAAAAGTGTATACAAGATCGAGTTTTTGAGAGTCAGGGAGGAGAAATTGAATGAGTTATTACCGAGCGGAGGTGGGAAAACTTTTGTTACATCACCAATAAGGCTACTACAAATATTGTGAAAGAATTCTATGCCAACGTGTTCTATTCTAAAGATGGAATCGTTCAAGTGCAGGGATTTCCTATTGAATTTAATGCTACCCGCATTAACACCTTTTCCGAAGTCCAAGACTCTTATAGCTTTCATTATGAAACCTTCAGTACGACGGAAGGCCCCCTGAATGATGTAATCAACTTTCTCACTGATGGGAAAGGAACGTGGAAGATAAAGCAATGAGAACGGGTAAATTTTTCTGCTTCCATGTTGAATGTCACCTCTAAAGTGTAGTACTATTTTATTTCCTCTACCCTGTTGCTAACTTATCACCATAGCGAGGTAACAAGAGAAAGAGCTTTTTTGATTTTCTATATTCAAAATAATAAAAATATAAATGTGAGGAGAATCATGTTTAAGAATATATTAATTACGGCAAGGAGTGAAACAAGTGGAGGTCTAGGACATCCTGGCCTTAGTTATGCACTTTGCCAACTTTCTGAAGTGGAAGCTGGAGGTGATGAAGAATGGGTTTACCCTATGAAACCCATTAGTAAAGCTAATTTGAAAACTTATAAATCCCATGAAAAATGGAGAACTGGGAGTAGGAGTCAAGAACATTCTAATAGTAGAGATGTCCCTTCTACAAGTTATGACCTTCCTTCTTCTACTTCCCCTACCCTAACTGACTTGATGAATGAGTTGACCTTGCAGCGAAAAGGTATAGAATTAATAAATGAAAGGATTGGAGGTTTAGAACGTCGACATGATTATGACAGTGAGTACCTTCAGAGGCATTCAAATTTTGAGATAGCTTACTACGAAGCTCAGACCCGACACTACAAAGGTGAGCCTGATGTTTCTTTTTCTGAGTGCCCCGATATACTTAGTATCAACCCAATCCACCTGCTGATTAAGAAGATGAAGACATAGTTTAGGATTTTGATATCTAAATATAATTGATGTACTTGTATTTTTATGTTTGTAATTTTTGTAATAGAAACAAATGTTTGTTTGTAGTTTTTATTTTTAATATTGTAATTGGATAATTTTAATTATTGTTATAATAGTTAGTGTGGTAATTAAAAGTTGCATGTGTAGTACAATGGATGTTGATTAGTACTTTGTGAATTGTAATTTGATTTGATTTTCCTTTTTTGCATTTTACTTGTAATTGTCTTTTGTTTAGTATTGTAGATGTGTTAGTGAATTATTGTGTTTGTTTAATGTTTTAGTTTTGTACTTATTTCAAAATTCATTGTCCAACAATTTCTCTAATGATTTATATGTGTAAAAAGCTCATATTACAAACCAAGTGAAGTAGAAATTGTGAGAAGGACTGCAAAAATTTCAAAATGATGAAAATGCCTAAAATACGGAGGTATGATTTATATTTAGAGTTTTTCTTTCCACCTGTATCATTTCATAATGAAAAATTTAAGTTTGGGGGAGAGAAAAAAAAGATTAACTATTAGATGTCCTCTATTTAAATATTTTCAAAAAAATTATTAATATGATTTTTTATAGTGAATTTAATTCAGGTAACTATATTTTGTAGTTATTTAAATATTATGGTAGATTTAAAGGAATATTTTTGTAATGAAAATTAATTTTGTAAATTAAAGATATTTTAGTATAGGAGAATAAGATTATAGTTAACTAATTAAAGTAAAGGAAATTATATTTTGATGTGTTAAGAATCTGGAAATTCATTTGAGAAGAAAAGATTGAGACTCAATGATGTAAAAGCCATAAAATATTTATAAGGTAAATGAATGCTTTGAGTTTCAAATTTAGGGAAAGAAAGGTGATGTTCAAAATCATTAAAGGCTATCCAGATATAGTAATCCTCCCTTGAAAAATGAAAAAGGAAGGATTGACAACAATCCCTGAAAAGAAAAGAAAAATATATAGGATTGAAAGCAATAAAAATGAAAAAGAGAAAAGAATATGCAGGTGAGGAGAAGCTTGAGGATAAGCCTAATCAAAAATTGGCTTCACTGGACCTACCTAAAGGGAAAACCTAAATACATTCCTGAACTTATATTCATGAAATAGATCTTTTACTAGTAGTGTTCTCATGAAGTTCCTATCCTTTGAATATTCTAAGTGACTTAATATTGCAACATATAGTCATTGTTGAAATGAATAGAAGACTAGAATATTAAACTTGATGACTAGATAATCTTGTAGTTAGACAGTTAATTTAATTACTTGAATTTTTTAAAAAATCTCACTATGGTATTTACTTAGATCAAATTTATAGTATTTCTGAATTGAAACTTTACTACAATAGATCATAACTTTTATATAGTACTAAAATTACTTGAGGACAAGTAATAGTTAAGTTTAGGGGATTTTGACCAAAGAAAAATATGTTGAGATTTTCATACCTATTTTACACTATTTTTGGTGATATTGCACTTTAAAGAAAGGTATTTTTGATGTTTTATTGCAGGAATGATGAATTAGGGTCATTGTAGCAAAAAGATGCAAAAAGGAGCGAATTTGGAGCAAAAAGGACCAAAATGTGAAATTTTGAACTAGGGTGTCGACAGTGAGCCCAACGACGCCGACGACGGAATTTTCCCAAGACTCCAGATTTAATTCACTTAGAAGGCCTGCCGACGGCGGGATCGGCGGTTATGTCCAACAACGCATGGGATGAGGATGAATTTTGGAGGGATGCTTAGGCAACTCTTAAGAAAACTCATCCACAATTTTAATAGAAGCTTTTGGCCGAAAATAGAGAGGTCCTGGAGGTTAGAGAGGTTCCATTAGTGTAAAGAGAGTTTACTAGAGTGTCTAACTATGACGAATTCTTCGAGAGAATGTAAGAGTGAAGGGAAAGTGAGAGATTTCTTCCTCCTTACCGCTTCGAAGAGGAATTCTGTCTGAAGTAAAGAAAGGAAGAGATTCAGAGGAACTTCGAGGAGTTTGCTTGGGGAGAAATTAGAGATAAGTGTTATTTACTTGTTGTAGTTTGTATGACTTTGCTTTTTTATAAGAATTCCGGGTTTTATTGTGACTTCCCCATGAGTTCTGAGTAGTTCTCTCTGTCATTCTCTTTGTCTTGAGATTTGTGAAATGACGATTTGAATTGGTTGAGCCATGAAAATGTTAAAGAAATTGTGATGATCTTTTCACTTCAATCTTAATTTACTTTCAATCTAGCCAATTGATTTGTTAAAATATGTTGAGTTTTAAACATAAAGTGAATATTACATCCAAGATTCAGGGAGGTCAAAGCCCTTGGAAGTTGGGTGCAAATAAATAGGGAAATAAATTTATAGGGCATAGAATTGGAGATTTTAGAGTGACAGACTAAAAACCCCAATTCAGTCCTATCGTTTGGGTGCTGAAGTGTAGATGTTAGCCCTCAAGCGAGGGGAATGTAGGCGCTCCGAAGTGAGAGCTGGTATCCTCCCAGCCTAGCCGCAGATTCAATAAACATGCGTAGGATTAGTCAATGTTCTTTATGCGTGGACCAAAGGGTAAATAATAGGTATGCTCCTATTTGGCACAATACCATTTGAACTGATTCACTTTCTCCATTTACTATAATTTATTGATAAGAAGAAAGATGTTTTCTTATATATTGAATATCACATTAAAAACTTTATTAGTATAATTAGTTATTTAAGAGTTATTAAAAATTACATATTTATTTCAATTGCCTATTAGTGACAGATAAGCAATTTGAATTCCATTGTTGCGATTGAGTATTGTTTTTCTAAAATTCTAGTTTATAGTTCTAATATTACTCCCTGTGGGATTGATATCTAGGACTCCATTAGATCCCTATATTACATGAATGATACTCATACTTGCATTGATAAGTGTGACTTTACCATTATTGAATATTTTATATATACATCTTTATCGAATCTATAACATTTATTAAGTTTTTGGTGTCGTTGCTGAGAACTAAATCTTTTAACAGCAATATTAAATACTTGTATTTTTAAGCATATATAAAGTCGATGTCATCCACTAGATTAGATACCACATTATGGGCTTACAACACTGCTTATAAAACTCATATTGGAATGACTCATTTCAGGCTAATTTTTGGAAAGGTTTGTCACTTACTAGTAGAATTGGAGCATAAAGCATATTGGGTGATTAAATAATTTAATTATAATTTGAAAGATGCTGGTGAGAATTGATTATTACAATTGAATGAATTGGAAGAATTAAGAAATGAATCCTATGATAACAATAGAATTTATAAGGAGAAACTAAAGTTATGACATGATCGGAAGATTAACCAGAAGAACTTTGAACCAAGACAAGATGTTTTTCTTTATAATAAAGGCTGAAGTTATTTCCTGGAAAATTGAAGTCTCGTTGGTTAGGACCCTTTACAGTGACTCAAATTTATACTTACAGAGCTGTTGAAATTGAAGATCAAAAGACTAGGAATAGATTTAAAGTAATCGGACACAAATTAAGGCCATATTTTGAGGGTAAAAGATCAAATTTTAAAGTGGTTTTACTGATCAGTCAACCTGAATAATATCTGAATAGGTCGGGCTGACGACATTAAGCCGAGTGCTTTATGGGAGACAACCCATAGTTATCTTTATTTTTATTGCAATTATAGTAGTTTTATTTGAAATTATCATTAGTTTGTGGTAGTATTGAACTCTACTACTCATGTTTACCCTTGAATCATCATAAAAATTGGATTCATAGAAAAAAATTAGAACGCATTCGGACCAAAGTGAAACTGTGAAATTTTTATCTTAGGCGCCGACGACGGGTTTTTCCCGAGAGTCCAAGTTATTAATTCTAAAGGCTCATCGACCGTGCCATCAATGTCGCCGACGGTGAGAATGTCGGTATGACAGTTTTCGGAGTTTGAAATAACGGTTTTTTGCGGTTTTAGGCGGGTGTTACTCCATATAAACTTCCAAATTTGGTTCCTATGTTTGTATTTCCCTAAAAATGAATTGAAACTCCACTAAATTCATCTTTATGGCGTCTGATTCCCCTGAAAATCATTGATTGCGAGTGTTCAACCAGAGAAAGTTTATTAGTTCAGAGGTGCAGTGAATCTTCAACAAAGTGCTGACAAAGAGGAGATTAATCAAGGAAAGAGGATTCGTGAATCGAGGATTGAACAATCCTTCAACAACAATTGAAGAGATGATTTTACGATGAAGATCGGAAGTGTTGTGCTACACTACAACCATCGTAGTTGCTCCTGTGGTGAGGGAGTTTTATGCTAATTTGCATGGAATCAACCAGGGAGTCATCTATGTGCGAGGTAGATGGATATCTTTTACTCCTGCATGGATTAATGAGTTATATATGATCTAGAATGTTCCTGTCTGCCATTATTCCAACGTCGTCTTGACAAGAAACTTGATGAATGAGATCTACCAATATTTGACGGACGAAACTGAAGATTGGGAAATGAGAGAAAACGGGTATGTTAGTTTCTCTGCTACACTTCTAAACCCCGTTTCTAAACACTGGCAGTTCTTCATTTCTACAAAACTATTACCGACAATGAAGATCAATGAAGTTACTAAGGAAAGTGCTATTCTGAATTAGTGTATCCAAATAGGATGACCGATTGATATTGGATCAATAATTGTGAAGTCTGTTTTGGGCCTAATCGTTCATGGATCAACATATGAGCTTGGACATCCTTCAACAATTTTCTTTACTTTGCAGTCATTTCCAAGTATCTTATGAGAATTGGGAAAAGGTACTTCTACCTTGGAAGCCTTTGGACCCAACCCAGAAGTTCCCAACCAATGAAGATGAGAATGATATGACTATTATTGTGGATCAATCATCTCAGAATTCACTTCCTATTCAGCCTTTAGTTCCGGACAAGACACTAGTGATCCTGTGCAAAATCAAAAAATTAGAGAAAGGTACAAAATGTTATGAATGCAATTAATAATATCTCTGATTTTTTTTATCATCTAGACTGGAGGATGAAAGAACAATTTGCTCACTCTGGACATATCAAAGATAGTTTGATACGATTAATAAGAATGATGAGATTTATAGAAGAGGAATCTACTGAAGAATTCCCATACCGACCATTCTATAACCTCTTTGTTCATGTTCAATCAATGAGTGATATCAGAGGAGAAACAAGCATTCAATTAGAAGAGTAGTATATTTACCTTGCTACCTGTATGTCTATGTGTGTAATTTGATTTGAACTTTGTGTCTGCTTTACTTTCAAATTTTGCTTTTAGATCTCAGTATATTTGAGATTGAGCATAAAATGTTTGTTTTCAGCGTTTGCAGTGTTGTGGCTTGGATTGCGACGCAGAATTGATGTGTCAAGGTTAAGAAAATACCAAACTTATGTGTGTCTTGTAACGTGTATTGTAACCCTTCAAATTTATATATATTTGTGATGTTTTGTGTTGTGAATGTTTACTTGTGTTAGTACATCATTTAATCACTTAAAATTTATGTCTATAATGATTGAACGGATGCCGTTGAGGCTTGAAATTGATCAAAATCGCAAAAAATCTGGAAATTGACCAATTTTAAAAATCTCGCCGACGGTGCCATTGACACCGCCAACAACAGATTTTTCCTAAGACTTAAGTTATTAATTCACTAGAGCTTGCTGAAGGCGCCGAAGACCCCGGCGACGGTGAGATCCCGAAAAAACAATTTTAAGCGCGATTTTGACTAGTCAACCGTCACTTTCATCATCCCCTTCCTCTTAAAAAACAAAAATTTTGATCTAGGGCTTGAAGATCTTGGATTTGGGGGCGATTTCAAAGCATTTAGACACCATATTTTATCATTTCTCGGTAAGAGCTTCACTCCATCCTAAAAATATTTGATTTTCACCTTGAATTACATTCACATTGAAAAGGTCCGAAAAATTTGAGAATGTAGATAAAATATTTGGAAGAAATTCACGGAATTTAGTTTTGAACTCCTGGAGTCACTCTTGGAAGCCATTATTTGAGTATTTGAAGTGTATTTTAGAATCTCTTTTATAATTTTGATTAGATTGACATGGATCCACAACAAAAGAGGCGACTTGAGTTTGATAAGTCTCACTTCGTCAATGTGAATGCTCAGTCGAGATTTACTTCAGTATTTGAAGGGAAGAAATGTATACAAGTTCGAGTTTTTGACAGTCCGGGAGGAGAAATTGAACGAGTTATTACCAAATGGAGGTGGGAAAACTTCTATTATGCCACCAATAAGGCTGTTGCAAATATTGTGAAAGAATTTAATGCCAATGTGTACTATTTTGAGGATGGAACCGTTCGAGTGCGGGGATTTTCTGTTGAATTTAGTGTCACCCACATTAACTGCTTTTATGAAGTCCCAGACTCCTATAGTTGTCATTATGAAACCTTCAGTACAATGGAAGGCCCGCTGAATGATGTCATCAACTTTCTCACTGATGGGAAAGGGACATGGAAGATAAAGCAATGAGAATGGGTAAATTTTTTTGCTTACATGTTGAATGCCACATCTAAAGTGTGGCACTATTTTATTTTCTCTACTTTGTTACCTACATATCACCATAGTGAGGTAACAAGAGATATAGTTATTCTGAATTTTTGTATTCAGAATAATGGAACTATAAATGTGGGGAGAATTATTTTTAAGAATATATTGACCACAACAAAGAGTGAAACAAGTGGAGGACTGAGACATCCTGGCCTCATTTATGCACTTTGCCAACTTTCTGGAGTTGAAGCTGGAGATGATGAAGAATGGGTTTACCCTATGAAACCCATTAGTAAAGCTAATTTGAAGACATATGAATCCCATGAAAAATGGAGATCTGGGAGTAGGAGTCAAGAACCTTCTACTAGTAGAGATATCCCCTCTACTAGTTATGACCTTCCTTCCCCTAGTTCCCCTACCCTAAATGATTTAATGAATGAGTTGACCTTGTAATGAAAGAGTATAGATCTAATAAATGAAAGAATTGGGGGATTAGAATGTAGACATGATTATGATAGTGAGTACCTACATAAGCATTCTAACTTTGAGATAGCTTACTACGAAGCTCAGGCTCGGCACTACAGAGGTGAGCCTGATGTTACTTTTTCTGAATGCCCCTGTTATACTCAGTATCAGCCCAATCCGCCTGTTGATCAGGGAGATGAAGATATAGCATGGGATTTTGATATATGATAGTAATTGATGTACTTTTATTTTTGTAATTTGTGTAATAAAGATAGATGTTTGTTTGTTTGTACTTTCATTTTTATTTTTATGTTGCAATTGGATAATTTTTAATTATTGTTATAATTGTTTAGTGTGGTAGTTGAAATTTGAAAGTGTAGTTATAATAGATGTTGATTAGTACTTTGTAAAATTGTAATGTGATGTGATTTTTATTTGCATTTTAATATCTTTGTAATTATTTTTTGTTTAGTATTGTGGATGTGTTAGCGAAATATTGTGTTTGTATAATGTTTAGTTTTGTACTTATTTCAAAATTTCATTACCCAGCAAATTTTCTAATGATTTATATGTATAAAAAGCTCCTAATATTACAGACCAGTTGAAGTAAAAATTTTGAGAAGGACTGCAAAAATTTCAGAATGATGACAATGCCTAAAGTACTAAGGTATGATTTATATTTAGAATTTTTATTTCCACCTCTATCATTCCATATTGAAAAATTTAAGTTTGGGGGAGGGAAGAAAAGATTAACTATTAGATGTTCTCAATTTAAATATTTTCAAAAATTATTAATATGATTTTATGTAGTGAATTTAATTCAGAGAACTATATTTTGTAGATATTTAAATATTATGGTAGATTTGAAGGAATGTTTTTTGTAAGGATAATTAATTTTGTAGATTAAGATATTTAGTATAAAGAATAAGACTATAGTTAACTATTCAAAGTAACGGAAACTATATTTTGAAGTGTTAAGAATCTTGGAAATTCATTTGAGAAGAAAAGATTGGGGCTCAATGATGTAAAAGCCATGAAACACTTATAAGGTAAAAGAATGCTTTGAGTTTCAAATTTAAGGAAAGAAATGTAATGCTCAAAATCATTAAAGGCTATCCAGATATAATAATCCTCACTTGAAAAAGAAAAAGAAACGATTGACAACAATCCCTG
Organism: Phalaenopsis aphrodite; assembly: GCA_003013225.1. Classification (NCBI taxonomy): domain Eukaryota; kingdom Viridiplantae; phylum Streptophyta; class Magnoliopsida; order Asparagales; family Orchidaceae; genus Phalaenopsis; species Phalaenopsis aphrodite. The sequence goes on along the minus strand of NEWO01000242.1, from coordinate 397,862 downwards.
AAAAGAAAAGAAAAAAATATAGGATTGAAAGCAATCCAAATGAGAAAAAAAAAAAAAAAAAAAGTATAAAAGAGAGGAGATGCCTAATAAAAAATTGGCATCACTTGGACCTACCTAAAGGGAAAACCTAAATACATTCCCAAACTTAGATTTATGGATTAGCATCTTTTACTAGTCGTGTTCTCATGAAGTTCCTATCATTTGAACATTCTAAGTGACTTGATATTACAACATATAGTCATTCTTGAAATGAATAGAAAACTAGAACACTTAAACTTGATGACTAGATAATCTTGTAGCTACAGAGTTAATTTAATTACTTGAATTTTTTTTTAAAATCTCACCATGGTATTTACTTAAATCAAACTTAAAGTATTTCTGAATTAAAACTTTACTACAATATATCATAACTTTTATGTAGTACTAAAATTACTTGAGGACAAGTAATAGTTAAGTTTGGGGGATTTTGACCAAAGGATAATATGTTGAAATTTTCATACATATTTTACACTGATTTTGATGATATTGCACTTTAAAGAAAGGTATTTTTGATGTTTTATTGCAGGTATGTTGTATTATGGTCATTGGAGCCAAAGATACCAGAAGGAGCGAATTTGGAGCAAAAAGGACCAAAATATGAATATTTGAACTAGGGCGCCGACGACGAGCCCAACGACGCTGACAGTGGGTTTTTCTTGAGAGTTAAGAATCAAATATTCCAGAAGGCCACTAACGGTGCCCTCGAGGCCACCGATGGCGAGATCGACGGTTATCTCAACAGGTGCATTGATTGTGGACGATTTTTGAGGGGATGCTTAGGGAACTCTTGAAAAAACTCTTCTACAACATTAAGAGAAACTTTTTGCCAAAAATTAGAGAGGGGTAGAGTGTAAAGAGTTTAATTTAGGGTTAGATAGTGAGGAATTCTTCGAGAGATTATAAGAGTGGAGGGAAAGTGATAGATTGTAAGAGTGGAGGGAAAGTGATAGACTTCTTCCTTCTTGCCACTTTGAAGAAGAATTATGTGTACTGTAAAGAAAGGAAGAGATTTGGAGGAAGTTTGATAAGTTTACTTGGGGGGAATTAGAGATAAGTGGTATTTACTTATTGTATTTTGTATGACTTTGCTTTAATATATAAATTTCAAGTTTTGTCGTATCTTCCCCATGAGTTCTGAGTAGTTTTCTCTATCTTTCTCTTTGTCTTGAGATTTTGTGAAATGATGATTTGAATTGGTTGATTCTTGAGAATGTTAAAGAAGTTGTGATGATCTTTTCACTTCGATCTTAATTTATTTTCAGTCTAGTTAATTGATTTGTTAAATTATGTTGAGTTTTACATCTAAAGTGAAGATTATATCCAAGATTCAGGGAAGTCAAAGTCTTTGAAAGTTGGGTGCAAATAAATAGGAAAATAAAATTATCAGGCGTAGAATTGGAGATTTTAGAGTGACAGACTAAAATCCTCAATTTGGTCCTATCGTTTAGGTGTTGAAGTGTAGATGTTAGCCCTCAGGTGAAGGGAACGTGGGAGCTTCAAAGTGAGAGCTGGTATCCTCCCAGCTAGGAGTGTCAAAACGGGCTTGTTGTTCGCGAACAGCTCATGTTCGACTCGTTAAGAAGCTTGTGTTTGGCTCGTTAATTTTGTTCGATAAGTTAACGAGCCGAACACGAACTAAGATGTGTTTGTTCGTGTTCAGCTCGTTTTTGCTCGAAATACTACTTTTCAAGTTTTTATATATATATATATATATATATATAAAGTAGTATTTTAAAAAAAACATCTAATTGACTAAAAGGCTACAAAGATTTATAACCAATTAAAATATTGATTAAGAAAATAGAATAAAAATTATTAAATTAGATTCAAATGATGTTTTAATATAAATAATAATTTTTAAATCTTGTTTAAACCCTTATTGTCTTATGGCTACATAATTAGGGTTATTAAAAGGACTCTTGGTTCATGAACAGCTCGTGTTCGGCTCGTTAAGCAAACGAGCCGAACACGAACACACTTTTTGAGCTCGAAATATAAACGAGCCAGACACGAGCTAAGCATGGCTTACTCGTGTTAGACTCGTTTACACTCCTACTCCCAGCCTAGCCGCAAATTCATTAAACAAGCATAAGATTAGTCAATGTTCTTTATGCTTTGACCAAAGGGTAAAGAATAAGTATGCTCCTATTTGGCACAATCCAATTTGAACTAATTCACTTTATCTATTCACTTTAATTTCTTGACAAGGAGAATGATGTTTTTTATATATTAAACTTCATATTAGAAACTTTATTAGTAGAATTAGTTATTTAAGAGTTATTAAAATTACATATTTATTTCAATTGTCTATTAGTGACAGATAAGCAATTTAAACTATATTGTTGTGATTAAGTATTGATTTTCTAAAGTCTTAGTTTGTAGCCTCTAATATTAGAGCCCCGTATTACTTGAGCGATGCGTATACTTGCATTGATAAGTGTGACTTTACAATTATTGAATATTTTATATACATCTTTATCGAATATATAATCGCTGTCAATTTTTTGGCGCCGTTGCCGGAGAATTAAATCTTCTAGCAGCAGTATCAAATTCTTGTATTTTTAAGCATATATAAAGTTATTGTCAGTAGCTAGGGCACGATCGGTAGACTGAAGAACTGGGCAACTAAAAATGCAAAGAAGAAGAAGAACAGGGCACGTTCACGCGAAAACACAAATAAGAAGAGGAAGGAGATGAGGATGCACGATTCTTTTTACCACTATACGCCTTCTTCTCGATAGCTAGGGCATGATAGCGCAAGAAAAGAATAGGGCAACCGAAAGCAGCGCGAGGGCAGCGGAGGAATATGGTATGGCCAAAATGCGATTTGCGCCTTTAGACCCCCTTATACAACTACTCACTGCTTACCCTAAATAGTGAAACATGGGTTTTAAAGCTGCATTCAAAATGTTTTAACCAAACACTAAGACGGCGTTTTCAAAAATGCTGCCACACTTTTAAGCTGCCCCAAACGGGGCTAAGACTTGATAGTAGTAGACTAGAGTTTGCCTAAGGTATTTCTTACTACGCTTCTCTGTGGGATCGATACTTGAATTTTTTAAGAAAGCCTTATATTACTTGAAGTGATATATGCACTTGAGTAGAATCATTAGTGTGTGAACTATTTTATATATTTTATAACATTTTGATTTTAACCTCTAAATATAAATTGAGCTAAGTTTTTTGCCATATTTTGAAAGCTAAATTACTCCATATATTTAAGACATGTCAAGTTTTTGGAACTGTTACCGGGGATTTAAATTGACATAAAACACGCAGAGAAACAACACACACTAGGAGCACATCATATGACTTGTATAATTTAGGTGACCTGATAATTCTTTCACGAAAGATGTCAGCAAAAAATCAACATGTTCATTTTCAAAACCACCCGTTTAATACATCCTCGAGGTCGACTAGGTCAATTGCCCTTTCAAAATCTTTATTTTCAAGAAAATCATATCTATATATTTAAAAGACCAAGATTGTCACATTTGAATATCAAACTACCGCATAACAACAAAACAGCTGTCAGAAGTTACTTACATCCTAATGTATGTAGCAATTCAATCATCGATAACATCTTGCATCTCACGTTGTACTAATGATCTACCAGAATATTCTATGTAAGATGCCGCAATACGAGGCTGCAGAATAAAAATAATAATTATATACTCTAACTACAAAATTGAAATATAAAATGGTCATTTTTTATACCACTATCACATAGCTCTCAGCAATGGAACTAGTGCTTTGGCTTGTGATCACTATTGGGTTGCTTTGTTGTCCCTAGTTAACTATAGAGGTACCTAAACAAGTAGACATCATCGCAATCTGCTCTAGATTTTCTTTGACTTGTGTCAGAGTTCTCTCTGCCTCAAATGACACTACAACGAACACCATTATTGCTTGAGGTTCTTGAAAAATGACAGTTCCAAATTTATTTCTGGTTGCTGGCCTCTTAGGTCTTCCGTATCTACAACAGATGTAACATAACCCCACACAAATGAATAAAAGTTTTTAAACATATTATCCAATTAAATAACAGATAACATTATAAAATGAGTTGTTTACCACAAAGGGCACAATATCAAGAGCATGATGTGTTGTTTGTTCGACTGCATTGGGTTTCTTCAGTAGTAACTTGTCCCCTATTACAACATTGTCCTATGCAACATTTATTTGATCTTGTCGCTGTTGTGGTTTAGTATTTACAATGATCCATGGTCATAATCAGACAACAAGTGGAGCTCATCTTCCTTCAAGTTAATGAACGTGACATTAACCTACCTTAAAAATCACATTGTTTTACCTAGTTTTAGTAAAACAACATAAAAAAACTTACCCAAATAAAACCTTATAACAAATAAATTTATGTACATGTACATGCTCGAGCACCTTAAAGGCTTCCTAAATCTGTGGTGCTGTCCACCCATGAATTTCTGGCCACCTCAGAATGTGTGGTCTAGCCTCAGGTGCAGCAAGAGTAAACAGAGTTGTGTGCTAAAAAAACCAAAGCTGCATATGACATGTATCAAAAACCAATTTTTTAAAAGACAAGAAAAAATAAAAACATTAAGTGAAAAGGAAAATTTCTAAATGTGGATAATAGGAACTTACAGATAAAAGAAATACAAAACCACTTTTGTAACCAAGTGGATGATTCCACCTTATTTTGATTACAACAATGTTCATTTGATCAATCATATAATCACAGATGTCAGCAGACCAGTCAAATGAAGAAAAGATCTGTACGCTCTCCCTAAATGCATAAAACCCTGCGGGCACACCGAAATTGCTCATGGGAAAAAATAAATTTGTTAGTACAAACCTAAGAAATAGTTTCTTAAAAGAAGTGGAAGACTCTCCTAAAAACTTAGTCACATCTTCCTTTATTGCTCTCGCATCTACACGAGATGAGGGAGTTTTCCTCCAACTAACTAATTCTCCTCTGTTGGGCATGCCTAACAACAACACAACATGGTCGACGTGGAGTTTTACCAACTTTCCACCCATCACAAAAGCTCATATTTAATTATTCCAAAATCTCATGATATGTAGAGTCAACACATTATCTTGGGGATAAGGAGACATGACAAAAAACTTATTAACATTTATTTCTCTTAAAAAATTCATGGTCTCCTCGGGCACAATGTGTCTAACAGTATCGAGTATTTCCCTCACCATGGAAGGACGATATCTATAATTGAACGTTCTTGCATTCATATACCTACAACAGTAAGCATAAGAAAGGAAATATTATTTTATAGATAACATACTTCACTCACTCATTTTCAAATGACTCAATTGTTTTCATTGTATATGTGTTATTGTCATTTTACATATGTGTTATTGTCGAGTTACATATGTGTTATTGTTGTGTTATATGAGTGTTATCGTTCAGTTATTATTGTGTTACAGATGAGTAATTATCGTGTTACATATTTGTTATAGATGTGTTACATATATGTTATTATTGTGTTACATATGTATTATTGTTATGTTATATGAGTGTTATCGTTCAATTATTGTTGTGTAAACATTGTCTTATATTGTGCTATTATTATGTTATTGTAGTGTTATAATGTGGTATGATTATGTTATCATTATGTTATTATTGTGTTATTGTTGTGTTATCGTTTGTTATGATTGTGTTATCATTATGTTATGATTGTGTTACAATTATAACAGTATAACACAACTATAACACACAATAACACATCTATTACACATCTATAACACGTCTATAACACCATTATCATAACATAACACAACAATAATACACAATAATACATTTATAACACAATTATAACAATATAACACAATAATAACACACAATAACACATCTATAATATACAATAACACACAATAACACATCTATAACACAATTATAATAACACATAACACAACAATAACACATCAATAATACATCTATAACACAATTTTAACAGCATAATACAATAATAACACACAATAACACATTTATAACAAACAATAACACACAATAACATGACTATAACACGACTATAACATGAATATAACATTATTATAACTTCAACTTTTTCTCAAAAATAAACATTGTAGCATATTACCTCAACGACTTCGGAAGACTGCTAGCTTCTTCTTCCATACCGTTGCGACCTTGCTCCATTTTATGTGCTAAAAGGAGAAAGAAAACAAATGACTTAACGTTGATAATGAGTGAAACCGACCTTTCATTTCTGAAGAGAAACTAAAGAGCCAAAGAGAAACCAAAGAGCTGAAGAGAAACCACCCTCCGAATGGAGAACGCCCAAAGCAGCCGAAGAATCGAAAGTTGGAAGAAGGTCGAATGCGAACCGACGAAAGCCCGTAGAAACACTCCAAAAACGTCGATGAACAAAAAGGACGTGACCCAAATCTAACATAAAGTGACTTTTTGTCTTTTTTTGGTGTTCTGAAGGGCTAAATTCAGGTTGGGTCCCACGAAAAAATGTATCTTTTAAATTCGTTCCACTTTAATTAATCTTTTTTTTTAATTTTTATATTACAGTGGGACCCACTTCCACTTAGACTCCTCTCATTGGACACAGCACGTAGCTCACCCTGCGGAGTCCTGATGCAATAAATTCTCAAAGAAGTGAGATCAAAGGTCATATCAACTAAGACTAAAAAGCCTGAGTGCTAAGTATGTACAAAATCAACACTATAGCCTGTTGGAGAATGATTTGAAGCCTATCGAATGAAGAATACTTAAGTAAGAAATCAAGAATATTAAACCAATAAAAGGCATCAACCTAACTCTCCAACCTACATCGTTAATCACATCACAAGAACTTTCTAGACTCTTAAAGGGTCCTAAGGTTCTCATCATAACATGCCATTAACACTCAAGTTATATCTCCTGTCAAGGAGTAGGCTACTTATCGAATTACGGTGAGTCACTTTCTGCCCAACAATCTATTCTCATATTGGCGGCAGGAGCTTTTCACATAAGGATCGACAGTTGACCGACGGACCAAAGTAGCTAACCCGCTGACCAAGCCCCTCGAGCAAATATCTGAATGATTGAAAGACAACCAAAACCAACCTGCAGTCCAAACTCAACATTGTCAACCAAACGGGTTTTGCCAACCCAATGACTACTTTTCTCTACAGGCTGAATGATAGGACAATCAAGCTATAAGCTCATTTATTTATTATAAACATTTTAATTTTAAAAAAGTGAAATGCTTCTTTTTATGCATAGGTAAGGTGGTATGTAGGCAAAATTTTAAGCTTGGGTGTTAGATATTTAAATAGATTGGAATTGAGTGGCATGTATGTAAATTTCCCAATAATAACGCATTTGCTATTTAAATTAAAAATGCCTGGATTCAATTTTTACCAAGAACTGGAGGTACGCACCTTATGAGCACTTTTTTATAACAATTTTAAGGAAATAATAAAATACTTTTAAACAAAAAACTTTAATTTAATTATTTATATCAGTAAGTTTAACATTTATATAAATTTAATTAAAAGTTAAATGAGCGGCTAATCAATAAATTAAGGCTTTAATGTCAAGCCCTGTTCGATAGGTTAAATGAGTTTGAACAGTTAATACAAGAGCTTCAACTTGATTATGGAGCAAAGCATATAATTCAAAGGCGGCAAATGATTAAATTGTATCCTCCTTATTAATAATTTTTCAAATTTTAGGATGGACAATTGCCACCCTAACAGTACATAGGTCCACCTTTGTCTGCATACAAACACACACATATATGTATATATATATATGTCTGTATGTATGTATGTAAATGTATGTATGAATATATATATGTATGTATGTATGTATATATATGTATGTATATATATCTAT
>NEWO01000242.1:370605-385965 GCA_003013225.1 Phalaenopsis aphrodite | reverse complement strand
ATATATATATATATATATATATATATATATATATATATATATATATATATATATATATATATATATATATATATATATAGATATATATATAGATACATACATATATATATACATATATATATATGTAGATACATATGTAGATACATACATATACATATGTAGATACATACATAGATACATACATATATATCTATGTAGATACATACATAGATACATACATATATATCTATAGATACATACATAGATACATAAATATATATATCTATAGATACATACATACATACATATATATCTATAGATGCATACATACATACATACATATATATCTATGTACATACATACATATATATCTATGTATATACATACATACATACATATCTATGTATTTACATACATACATACATACATATATACATACATACATACATACATATCTATATACATACATACATACATATATACATACATACATACATACATAGATACATACATACATACATAGATACATACATACATGCATACTTACATACATACATACATAGATACATACATACATACATACTTACATACATACATACATACATACATACATACATACATACATACATACATACATACATACATACATACATACATACATACATACATACTTACATACATACATACATACATACATACATATATATATACTTACATACTTACATACATACATACATATATATATACTTACATACATACATACATATATATATACTTACATACATACATACATACATACATATATACATACATACATACATACATACATATATATATATATATATATATATATATATATATATATATATATATATATATAGACACACATATATACATATATATTAAAGAAAAAGAGCGACTTATGGCTCCTTACATGTTGATTTAAAACAGGAAGTTACAAAATAAGTGGTCAGACCACCCATGACAAACCCAACACACCCTACAAAGTTAATCTCAATAAATTTGCTTACAAAAGGTGTAGGAATATATATATATATATATATAGATCAATCCCAACAATGAAGATAAGGAATGAATAAATTGTCCCCATGCAGAAGGAGAGCTAATTGAGCTGGAGGTATAGTCCCTACAGAAATCACTTATGTTTCCTTCCCCCGTACTGCCAAACTGTGTGCTGGATTGTTGCCTTCTCTGAGGATGTGTTGGAATTGCAATTCAATATTGTTCAACAGACTCTTAATTTTATTGTTCCATTTAACAATATTCCAGGGGGCATCTTCTTCTTGTTTCAGTATTCTGATACAGCTGATGGAATCAGACTCTACCACTAGTTTTGTGATGGTGCAATGATTGACAAGGCAGATAGCCCAATAAATGCTTATAATCTCATATTCAATTGCATCATAAGCCCAAGATGGAGAGTAGAAGTAAAAAATACACTTTCCTTGAGAGTTTCTAACAATACCTCCAACACTAGAAGCCTCCTTAGAGAAACTACCATCAGTATTGGCCTCCAGCCACCCTAGAGGAGGCGGGGGTGGGGGNAAGGTGATCCACTCTCTCCCACTATCTTTATTATTGCTATGGATTACTTTTCTAGAATGCTTGACAGGAACATTCTCAACAATCAATATTCCAGATTTCACCATAGATCCAATTTAGCTATCTCTCATCTCATGTATGCTGATGAGATAATTATATTCTCCAATGTTCATAAACTAGCTGTGAAGAGGGTTTACAAATGCATACAATATTTTCAGCAACAATCTGGTATGGAATTCTTTCCCACTAAATGCCAGCTCATATTTAACAAGAGGACTTCTCCCAATACTAAGCACTAGATCTCCAATTACACTGGCTTCTCTACTAGGGAACCTGTAAGGTATCTGGGAGTTCAACTCATTAGGGGCAGATCAAAGTTGACCCAATTTGATGAGATCCTACAGAAAATTCAGAGAAATCTATCCAGTTGGTCTTATTCCTTCTTGTCCAATGGGGGAAGGATCACTCTTCTGAAAAGTATCCTGACAACCTTCCCCTCTTATATCCTCCAAACCAACTATCTCAAGAAAAGCACCCAAATCCAGTTGGAGAGAGCTTTTAACAGATTTTTATGGGCTGCTCAAAGAAAGCAGTTGCATTGGGCTTCTTGGCAGAAGGTTGCCAAACCCATCTCAGCTGGTGTGCTGGGGTTCAAGGGGCTCCAACAAGTTGTAAACATTAACTTTTGCAAGATGTGGATTAATTTTAGAGCACAAACTTCCTTGTGGGAAAAATTCATGTATGGTAAGTATTGCAAGGGCAATCACCCCTCCCTTATTTCTAGAAAACTGGGAGACTCCAAAATTTGGACAAATATGCTGAAATTCAGAGAACAAGCTGAAGACATGTACATTTGGGATTTGGGGAATGGCAAAGTGAACTTCTGGAAGGCTGGATTGGGCCCCCCTCCTGATTTCAACCCTCAGCTCCTAGTTTGTGACTTTTGGGATGGGGACTCTTGGGATGTTCCTAAGCTCCAATCTCTCATTCAAGAGCCTCACTTATCTCTAGTCACTGGAATTGTGTTTGCTAAAGACAAAAAGGATAAAATTATTTGGCAAATTTACATCAACCAAAGCTTAACCAAAGCAATTTATGCCAAGTTAAATCTCTGGGAAAAGGTCAATTGGGGTGTGGCCATCTGGAACAGATTCCTATCCCCCTCCATTTCTTTCTTTCGCTGGAGATTTTAAAATAACCTTTTGCCCACTGATGATATTGTCAAACTCAAAGGCTTAAGAGGACCCTCAAGATGTTGTCTTTTTCTGAAAAGTAAGGAGAACATTCACCACCTATTTTTCAAATGTGAATTTTCTCAAGAGGTGTGGAAAGAGCTCCTTTATGGGATGAAGAAGGACCTTTTGGACAAGGACTGGACCAGTCTTTATGCTAGTTGGTATAGCTGGAGAAGTACACATGAAGAGTCTATCCCCTTCATTGTGGTTTGGTTCTTGTGGATGGGGAAGAACAACAACAAACATGATGATAAGAGTATCCAACACAACAAGGTAACCAGAAACTGTTTTGCCTATCTCAACAAAATCACTCAGCTTAAGAACTGCCCTAGCTTAAATATGGCCCAAACTAGTAACACTATCAATCATAACAGAATTGAGACTGTCATTTGGAACCCTCCTGATACTCTAACCATGAAAATAAACACTGATGGCAGCTTCTCTAAATGGGGTACAGGGGTGGGTGGGGTTTTCAGAAACTCCACCAGTAACTGTCTACTTTTCTTCCATGCCCCCACTGTGGCTATTGATGCCCTTGAAGCTGAGCTTATTGCTATCTACTGAGCCCTTACTTTTGCCAAAAAAGCATCTTGGCAGAAAGTCTGGATTGTGGTTGACTCTTCACAGCTCCTCTCTTTGCTGAGCTCTGCTAAACCCTCCTCATGGCATCATATGCATTGGAAGAAAAAAATTGGCAGTCTCTACAAAAGTCTCACAATCCATATGTCCTTTATCTACATAGAAGGTAACCAACCTACTAATTGGCTGGCAAGACAAGGAACCTTTGCCAACTCTATTTCTGTTAATACCATACCTCCTACCCCCCTTGCCCTCCTACTTCATGGTGACAAGCTGAAGATCCCCCACCTCAGAGTCAAACCAAGGCCACTTAAAGAGATTTAGTGCATTTTGTTTGATACTTTTGTCTTTTTCTTTTATTTTGTAACTTTTTGGAAATTGTTGAGGATTGGGCTCCCTCCCTTTGTCTGGGAACCCCTCCTTTTAGTAATCTTTGTAACACTTTTGATATTTAACATGTAGGGACCCGTATAATGCTCCTTCTATAATATATATATATATATATATATATATATATATATATATATATATATATCATCAACCCGATGAGTGTGAAGAATGGAAAACCTGCCATTTTCTACAAAGAGGAGGAACTTCATACTTTGATGGCTGACTACAAGTTTATTTTGATTGGGAAATTTTAGCTTGGTCATCCCGAAATAGAAATTGTTAGAAATTTCTTAAAGGATTTTCTTTCACAGATGCGCCCCTGGTGTGTGCTGCTTTTTTGCCTATTTTATGTCAATTTAAATCCCTAATAACAGTGCTAAAAACTTGACCTATCCCGGAATTACACATTAATTTAGCTTCAAAAAATGTGGCAAAAAAGTTGACCCAATTTATATTAAGTAGTTAATGTGCAAAATTGAAATGTTATATAAAATATATAAAATAGTTCACACACTAGTGGTTCTATGCAAGTGTACGTACCCCTTCAAGTAATATAGGGGTTTCTATTAAAACCCTAGTATCGATCCCACAGAGAAACACAGTAAGAAATCCCTTAGGCTAATTCTAGTATACTACTATCAAGTCTTGGTTTGGAAGACAAAAATTCTTATGATAATAACATAAATCACAATATTAAAACTATAAAATTTAAAGTAAGAAAGATAAATTAAAATAAGTTTAATGAATGCTAACAAAAATGTAACTAAAAGAACTAAGTTTACTAAACTAATCTTTAAACTTCAAATTAAATTTACTAAGACTAAACAGAGTTTTGTGACAAAGAATTCATGCTTAAGAAAACATCCTTCCCCTTTACAATGAGTATATGGATAGTGATGAAATTAAAATCATTTGAATATATATATATATATATATATATATATATATATATATATATATATATATATATATAATGTTTTGTTCCAAATAGGAGCAATCTTATTCTTTACTCTCTTCCTAGTGCTTAAAGAACATTGAATAATCTAGAGTTTGGTGTCTAATTCTGTGGTTAGGCAGGGAGGATACCGGCTACCACTCCAGAGCTCCAACTACTATTTCACCTGAGGGCTAACAATCTCGCATTAGTTTCCAATCAACTGGACCAAACTGGGGATTTTGATCTGTCACCGTAAAATCTTTAATTTTGCATCCAACAAAGTATATTTCCCTATTTATTTGCACTTAACTCCACGGATGAATTCCTCCTCCATGGAATCAAATGTGATTCTTACTATGTTGTAGAAATCAAAGCCCTTTCGGAACATATGTTTCTCAACTCGTATTAACATTTCAATTTGCTAAATTGAAAAGTAAATGAAAATCAAAGTTTGATTCGTCATAAGTTTTTGACATTTAAAACCGTATAAAATAAAATCAATTCTTCACAAAATCATATCTGAAAGTAGGGAGAAGGATAAAGAAGACTACTCAAAATTCATGAGAAGGATACAATAAAACATGAATTTCATTAATAAAAACAAGTTAACAAAATAAAGAAATAAAAGAACAAAACTTATCTCACAATCCTTCCTAAGCAAATCCTTAGAAGTTCTCTTCAATCCTTTCTCTCCTTACAAGCACTCTCAATTCTCTTCTAGAAATATAATGAAGCAGAAATCTGTCACCTTTCCTCTCCTCTTTCAATCCTTGAAGAAAATCTCCAAGCCCTTGAATTTCTCTCTCTCTCTCTCCCCCTTTCCTTCTTCTCACTCTCACGCCACACACACACACCACCCAAAACTCCTCTCTAAGCCCTAGACTTTCTTTTCTTTTATAAAAGGCTGCCTCCCTCCAAAAATAATTCAAAATTTCCTCCAAAATTCTATCTAAAAGTCAACTCTTTTGAATTCAAAAGACATGTCCATTGATCCAAGAGACATATCCTTTCATAAAAGAACCATCTAAAGTATCTAGTAGCATTGAATCACTCCAAGGGGTGTTTAGAACAAGTCACCCTTTGAAAATTCGCCCAAAAATTGTCCCAAATCGCCTTAATCTTAAAAAGTTGTCTCTGGCGCATCATGTGCTAGTTCTAGCGCATCATGTGTCAGTCTCTGGATTTTGGCACATCATTCACTGCGCTACATTAGCTCCACTATTTTGCTCCATTTGACTCTGTTTCACCCTATTTTAGTTGTGTTTCACTCCTAACAGATATACCTACAAAATAAGCATGAAAACAACCTTTCTTTAAAGTGCAATTTCATTAAAAAACTTTTGAGAAATGTAAAATAGATTAAGCATAGAAAGACATATCAGAATGTTTCAAGTCAGAATTTTCTTTCTTGCTTGTTTTTACTCTAAATTCCACTATTTTTGCTTTTTTTGTCCAAAAATTCATTTCATGTACCTGAAATAAAAAATATGCAAACTACCTTCCTTTAAAGTATAACATCATTAAAAATCATTAAAATTGAGAATAAAAATATGTAAAAAGGTAGGTAATTTTTAAGCGTATCAATATCCCCCAAACTTAAACGTTACTTGTCCTCAAGTAACCCTTTTAATATATAGAATTATGACTTAGGATATATATTAACTTATAAATTCTATACTTTAGTTTAATAAATAAAATAGTAAAATTTAAGAAAAATCTTTAATAGCTTAGATTCAAACTCTAAGTCTAGTAATATTTAGTAATCAAATTTAAGAATTCTGAATCTCTATTCATTTCAAGAAGGATTGTAATTTGTGATATCAAGGATACTTAGAACATTCATATTAAAAAGAACATCATAAAAATTTACTAGTAATGCTACTAATACTCTAATACAAGTTTAGAAAATGTAATAAAATATTTTCCTTAAGTTGATTCAAGTAAAGCCAATTTTTTATTAGGCATCTCCTTAAGCTTGTCGTCACTCTTTTTTCTTTTTTTTCTTTTTTTTTCTTTTTTTTTTGTTTTTATTTTCTTCTTCTTCTTTTTTTACTTTTAGTATTTTTTCAATCCCTTCTTTTATTTTTCTTTTTCAAGTGAGGATTACTATATCTGGATAACCTTTAATAATTTTAAACTTCACTATCCCCTTCTTAAAGTCAAAACTCCTTACCTTTCTTCATTTTATAAATTCTTATTAGTTTATGATTTTTCATAAAGCTTCATTCTTTTCTTCTTACATGAAACTCTAAAATTCTTCATACTTCAAAAATACAATTTCCTTTACATTAAATAGAAAAACATAGTTTTATCCTTTCATTCCAAATATCTTTAACTTTAGAATTGACCTTCGTTGTAAAAAATATTTACCTAAATTTGCCATTCTATTTTCAAACATAAATATAATCATTTAATGTTAAAATATAATATCCAAGGTCATATTAAATTAATTTTAAAAATATAGTTAATTGAGGACAAATAATATTTAGTTTGCTTCTTTTTTTAAAAGAAAAATTTTTCCCCCAAACTTGAATTTTTAAAATTTTTGCACTTAATTCCATAAAATGTAGCAGGAAGGAAAAGTAAAAGTTGAATCTACTAACTACTACAATATCCTATCAAATTCCTCTACATGCATAATCAGGATAGAATGACTGTAGGAGAAAGTAAATCTAGCCTAAAACATGCTTGCAATAATATTGAACTAAAAGGAAGTATACTAAATTTAAAATTTATTTTTCTTCCTACCCCCAAATTTGATTTAAAAAATGTATAACATTCAATACTAAAAATATAAGCATGAAGAAAAAACAATTCAAAAATTCTATCTTTCACAAACATCTACAAGTATTCATCAAGACAGAACAATATGCAATAGAAAGTAAGTCTAAACTAAAACATGCTCGATAAAATGGAAAGAAAGGTCTACAAGCAGAACAGGTATCAACATAGGAATATGTATATTTATGTGTTCTCCAATTCTTTATATTATCATAACACGAATACAAACATACATGATAAATGAGGTCAATTCTTTCTTTAACTCATTGCATCTCACTAACTTAATTCCAATTTCTAATGAAATCACTACACAAATATATTGGGTACTTATAAATAATTTTATAGATTCTAACCCCAAAAATAAAATTATACCTGATATATTGGCTCTTGAGCACCAACGCGAGGCATCATCATATCCCTTAATTAAGCACTTCTAGCAGTTATAAGGATAATGTAAATTCATCCACATGTTACTCATCAAATAAGTTAGCTACTATAAAATAAAAACAAAGTAAGAGAAATGATGTAACATAATTGAGATGGATTTGTCACTGTTAAAATTAATGATGTTTCTTATAAATCTCAAGTTTGGGTGAGACCCGAGTCATAGTGGACTCGTCAATCCAACAACTAAAAGAGAACATACCAGTCTAACCATAATAAGAAGTTAAGAAATCACCTCCTTCATGATACATAAAAAAGCAAATCAAACCACTAACAATCCAAACATCTATCAATCATCAATCAAACTAATCAATCCACACTAAAGCGAACACAATACAACACTGACAATCATAAGTCTCAAGCACACTAAATCAAACCACACTGATAACTATGGGTTGACTACCATAAAGCACTTTACAAATGATTCCACTGGATCAAAATTCCATTTAAGTAATCCTTGATCAATCACCCAATCTTTTCAATATCCAGGGATTCCTACAAAGTCCTCGAATTTAAAATTTTCTTTCCACTCTTCCTTTTCAGATTGATTCATATCCTTGTTCCTTGTATTTCTTTCTAGATCTAATATTCTTCTAGTGATTTTCTCAATTTTCACATTAATATCATCCTTGAAATTTAAAAGAAATGGATCTTTATAAGATACTTCAAGATCTCCAAAATTTTGGATCAGATTCTCTCTAGATAATTCAAATTTTGGATCAAATTCTTCTAGGTTACTCTTTGTTTAGGGTTGTCTTTCAATTCTTCCCTTTGGTATTGAGTAAATGGTAGAGGTGGTCATTCTATATTTGTCTTAGTTGAGGAAATAGGTTTTTCAAATTCCTTAGAAATTTTTTCCATTGTTCTTTCAATCTCCTTATCCTCATTTCTTAACTTAAAGTTATTTTGAAACATACCCTCAAATTCTATTCTAAATATTAGTTTGATAATTTTAAATTGCTCATCATTCATCTCCTTATGGTTTATCTCAGGGAGACTAGGTAAAATCTGTGGTGGGTAACTGTTAATTGCACTAATAATATGCCCAGTTGGTTTTCTATATTCCTTATTGTGACCTCTTAATTTTTTAGGTCACTCTTCATTTGAATGAAAAAATTTTCTAACATTAATTCCTTCTCCTCATCCTGTGGGTTGGAGTTAAATTGAGGAGGATTATTAATTCAGTTAATAATCTGCTCCAATTGGTTTTCCATATTTATTATTACGGTCCCTTGACACTCCAGCTCACTCTTCATTTGAATAACAACCTCTTCTAATAAATCCTTCTCCTCATTATGTGGGTTGAATTTAAAATTATGAGGAAAAGAAAGTTCATTATTATAATAGCCATGATTATTCCAACTACATGTCCGATTAAATTGATTATCTTCCCAAAATTGATTTTCTCCTCTAAAATTATTATTCTTGTTAAAATTCAAATGATTTTCCCAACCTGGATTGTAATAAGCAGAATAAGAGTTATGTATCTCATGGCTATATCTTTCTATGTATTGATCCAACTTCCTTTCAATATCTACAACTTGAAAAATTAAAATTATAAGCATATCTTCTTGAAAATTTACCACTCTCTTGGGGTTTACTTTTTCAAAGCTTTTAGCATTATAATCTAAATATAAATATTCATTATATTGTTGATTCGCCGTTTCTATATTAAATTCATGGAGTCTTTTCAAATCTCTCCAATAGTTCTCTCTAAATCTGACTCGCAAAATTCAAGGTCTACAGTTCCTGAACTACGATACAAATCTAAAGACTTAACTAATAGGACAGATGTCAATTTTTTTTTGTATTTTTAATTTTCTTTAAAATAAACACATAATAATTAAACACACTATATAATAGTACTACAAATTCCAAATATAAATCTTGTAGGTTGAACTAAAATTATCCTAAAGTTCTTACCAAAGCTTCCCCGACAATGTGTGTTGTTCTTCTGCATGTTTTATGTCAATTTAAATCCCCAGTAACAGTGCCAAAAACTTGAACCAATTTTTATTAAGTAGTTAATGTGAAAAATCAAAATGTTATATAAAATATATAAAATATTTTACACAATAGTGGTTCTACATAAGTGCACGTATCGCTTCAAGTAATATAGGGCTTTAATTAAAAACCCCAGTATCGATCCCACAGAGAAGCACAGTAAGAAATCCCTTAGGCTAATGCTAGTCTACTACTATCAAGTCTTGGTTTGGAAGATGAAAATTCTTATGACAATAACATAAATCAAAATATTCAAACTATAATAATTAAAGTAAGAAAGACAATTTAAAATAAGTTAAATGAATGCTAATAAAATTGTAACTAAAAGAACTAAGTTTACTAAACTAATTTTTAAACTTCAAAATTAAATTTACTAAGACTAAACAAAGTTTAGTGAGGAAGAGTTTAAGTTTAAGAAAGCATACTTCCCCTTTACAATGAGTATATGGATGTTCAGAAATTAAAATCATTTGAATATATATATTGATGGCAAGCATATCCTTATTAAATTATCTAGAGAAGATGATTATGCTAGAGTTTTCTCAAAACAGATTTTACAGATTGATGGCATTACTATGAAGATCTTGAAATGGTCCACTGAGTTTGACCCGAGCAAGGAGCTGCCTGTAGTTCCTATTTGGTTCAAACTTCCTGGGTTAAAGCTTCACTTCTTTAATCATAAAGTTCTGTTCAATATTGGTCAAGCTTTGAGGAAACCTTTGAAGTTGGATGTCCCTACTTACAATCTTTCTAGACCTTCAGTAGCCAGAATATTAGTAGAAAGGGATATCACCCTTCCTGTTGTAGAGGAAATTTGGTTGGGGACTGAGCATAATGGCTATTGGCAAAGGATAGTTGCTGAACAGAAGCCATACTACTGTTTCCATTGCAGCATGTTTGGGCACACTGATAACAAATGTTACAAAAGTCATCCCCATCTCAGAAGAACTGTTGGGGAGACTTCTAAGGAGGCTGATCATTTATCTGTTGAGGTTGGGCTTTTGAGAAAAGAGGATTATGATAATCCAGTGAATCAGGTGATAACCAAGGGCAGTGAAGATGATGGACATCAGGGCATCATCCCTACCCAAGATGAGAATGATGACCAACTGAACCAGTAGGATATAAATGCCAAGGCTAATGATATTTCAGAAGCTGATCCCTCTGGTTGCAACCATAAAATCAATGAAGTACTAAACACTGATTGGAATACTATTGAGGGGGATACTATTCAAGAATCAGGGGCTGAGGTTGCCCTAGGGGAACAACAGATTGACACAACCTTAATTAAGGGGATTCAGACAGCCCTGGAGGATGAATGGCTGGTCCAAAAAGCTAACAAAAAGAAAAAGGGTTTCCAAGTTTTAAATACTGAAAAGGGGGGAAGTTACATTCTCAGGGATAGAAAATCTCATAAAGAAGCTCTAGAGGATATGGCTAAAGCCAGAAGGAGGGGAAAATCAGTATCTATTGGATGATGAACTTTCTCTGTTGGAATGTTAGGGGATTGGCACATTCTAAATCCCTTAACAGACTGATGTCCTTGAATAGGATGTATAATTTTTGGTTGATGGCTATTCTGGAGTGTATGGTCTCTAAAAATTCCCAGAGAATTATAAATAAATTCCCTGGTTTTCTTCATGTCTCTAATTTGAATAACAAGATTTGGGTGTTACATAGGAAGGAGATGTCTTGCAGCATACTGTGGGATCACCAACAATTCCTCCACATCAAGCTTCAAGTTGGGAGTTAGACTGGTTTGGCTACTTTTGTATATGTTGGATGCTCTTCTAGTGCTAGAAAGGAGCTTTGGGAGAGTATTAAAACTATTAGTAGCTCTTGTAACTCTTTTTGGATGGTTGGAGGAGACTTTAATTGTATTTCTGTACCTTCAGAAAAGTTGGGTGGAGCCCCCCTGACCTCAACAAGATGAATTATTTCAATGATCAAAGCAACTTGGCTGGACTGTATGACCTTGGTTTTTCTGGTCCAAAATTTACCTGGAGGAGGGGTCAACTTTGGGAAAGGCTAGATAGAATTTTTGTGAATTCCATGTGGCTTAGTGAGTTCATTCACACTTCTATGCAGCATCTCAGCATGACAGGACTGATCATAGACCACTACTTATGAAAATGTCTGCTTCAAATGTTAAGCACAAGCCAAGTTTTAGATACCTCAACATGTGGTCTTCCCACAAAGACTTCCTTAATCAGGTCTCATTGGTTTGGAGGGACTGTCACCATTCCAACCCTTTGATTAAGTTATGGCAACTGCAAAAGAAGTTAGGCAGACACTTATCTAACTGGAATTGGAAAACAGTGGGAGACATCAACTTAAATGTAGTGGAGGCTGAAAAGACAGTTGCTAATTTGGAAGCTAAATTAGAGATTAACCCTGAGGTGGAGAAGGATCTTTTGATAGCTAATGAAAATTTGATGAATGCCATCTATATGCAGAAGGATTTCTTTGCCCAAAAAGTTGCTAAGACCAGATTTTGTGAAGGGGATAGAAACTCAAAATATTTTCATGTCTGTATCAAGTTTAGAAGAAAGTGCAACACAATACATAATATTAAGGAGATTGATGGCAAGTGGCTTCGTTCTGAAGAGTTGATTGCTACCAGTGATGTTAACTACTACCAAACACTCTTTAAACAACCTTCTGCTCTTAGCCCCCCCATCCAGCAGGATTTGTTTTGCAGGGATGAGAACTTCATGAGGGGACTGGATCTGACTTCTATTCTTGGGGAAGAGGAAATTTGGTCTGCTCTGGCATCCATTGATAGCTCCGAAGTTGCTGGTCTTGATGGATTTTCTGCTGATTTTTATAAGAAATCATGGAAGATCATTAAAGATGATATTGTACAGGCTGTCCAAGGTTTCTTCAGGGGTTTGGATCTTCCCAACTATTTTAAATGCTCCAACATAACTCTAATTCCCAAATCTTCTTCTGCTATCTCTTGGGATCTGTTCAGGCCCATTAACCCCACTAACGTGATATCTAAAATGATTAGTAAAGTGATCTCAAACAGACTCCAACCCATCCTTCCCAAGCTTATTAGTGAGAACCAGTCAGCTTTCATTAAAGGGAGAAGCATTGTAGAGAATGTTCTGCTAGCCCAAGAACTGGTGTTAGATTTGGACAAGCAATGTAGAGGGGGAACCTAATAATGAAATTGGATATTAAGAAGGCATATGACACCATCAACTGGGAGTTCATTGAGGAAGTGTTGTATGCTAAGGGTTTTAATGAACAATTTATCTTGCTGATACATAGATGGCTAAGAAACAACTCACAATATGTTTTTATTAATGGTAAATCTCATGGTTTCTTCACCTCATCTAGAGGAATCAAGCAAGGTGACCCATTGTCTCCAACTATCTTCATCATTGCTTTTGATTGCTTCTCTAAAATGTTGAATCAACTCATGGTTTCATCCCCTCATACACTCTACAGTCATAGATCTAACATTGCTGTGAATCATTTAGCATTTTTTGATGATGTTATTATCTTTGCTAAAGAAACCAAACCAGCTGTTAAATTGGTTCTTCAATGCCTGGAGAAGTTTCAGCAATGTTTTGGTATGCATTTCCATACTAAGAAATGTCTTTTGGTGTTTAGCAAAAAAGTTAAACTTGAAATTAAGCATTGGACTACTAACCTTAGTGGCTTCAAGACCAGCTCTCTGCCATTAAAATACTTAGGTACTTTGCTTGTGATAGGGAAAACAAGACAAGTTCAATTTGATGACTGTATCACCAAAATTCAGGACAAACTAAACTGCTGGGCAAATTCATTCCTTTCCAATGGGGGTAGAGTTACTCTTCTAAAAAGTGTCTTGACAGCTCTTCCATCCTATATCTCCCAGGTTTTTGTTATGAAAAAGTCAACACAGTTAACTCTGGAAAGAATGCTTAATAGATTTCTGTGGGTAGGTCAGAGGAAGCAAATGGATTGGACCAGTTGGCAAAAGCTATGTGGAAGCACTAGTGCTGGTGGGCTGGGTTTCAAAAGTCTCATACAGATCTCTAAAATCAATTTTTGTAAGCTTTGGTTGATGTTCAAAGCTCAGAGTTCTCTTTGGGCTAAATTTTTGAAGGGCAAATACTGTAGAGAGATGCACCCCTCCCTTGTTACTAAGANGCTAAATTTTTGAAGGGCAAATACTGTAGAGAGATGCACCCCTCCCTTGTTACTAAGAGACTTGGGGATTCCAGGGCCTGGACCAATATGCTAAAAGTAAGATCTTAGGCTGAAAATCTATTCATCTGGAAAATTGGAAAGGGCAAGCTTAATATCTAGCAGGATAATTGGACTGGTGAGGGTTTAATCTACACTTCATCTAACCCTCAATTAAATCCTGCAACTTAGGTGGCTGAACTATGGTTCAATGGTGATTGGAATCAGCAAGCTTTACATAATATATTGGATAATAAAACTTTACAGAAGGTTATGAAAAATAGCATTGATAGAGAAAGTAAAGATATCCTAATTGTGAAAAAGAAGGTGTCCCAGTCTTTATCTGCAGCCATTGCTAACTTCTGTTTTCCTCAACATAGAGTCAGTTGGAGTAAATGTGTGTGGAATAAATTCCTATCCCCTTCAATGTCATTTTTCTCTTGGAGATTACTCCATGGCTTTCTACCCACATATGATATACTGAAGTTAAAAGGATTGAGAGGTCCTTCTAGATGTGGGTTATGTAACTTTCAAGAGGAAACTATTAAGCACTTTGTTGACCTCACTTTTGGTTGAGGTCTAGAAAACTTCTTCAGTAACCTAGGTCTAGCCATAAAACTTTCCTATTGACTAGTCTTAGAAAATTAGAAGAGGTACCCCACCATTAGAAATTCAAAACTCTTCTTTTTACTCAACTTGAAATTCCACATATTGATCTTAACCTCTATCATTTAGTTGGTA
The DNA here is from genome assembly GCA_003013225.1 of Phalaenopsis aphrodite. Lineage (NCBI taxonomy): Eukaryota > Viridiplantae > Streptophyta > Magnoliopsida > Asparagales > Orchidaceae > Phalaenopsis > Phalaenopsis aphrodite. Next base: position 371,133 of record NEWO01000242.1, on the reverse strand, counting down.
AGATCATTATAAGAGAATTCAAGAAGAATCCCTATAGGATTACTTGGCTTTAGGGTCGACCCTGGGTATTGACTTGGAACTAGGGTACACCATATCTTCACAATACATTAATCCATGGTTCATTTAGAATGGATATTTATCCAATTCTATGTGAAATGCCTAACTTGGTCTTTTGCCCCTAGGCACCTCCAAATTACGCCCTTGGGACCCAAATTTGGCCAAAATTTCTAAATTTTGCCAAAATACCCAAAATTGATCAAAACCCATTTCAAACACCTTGGATACATCAAAATTTGCCAAAATTTCTAAAAATGGCCAAATTACCAAGATACCCCTCCATGACCCAAAATCCAAAAAATTCCAAAAATTCCCAATAAATCCAAAATATTCCCAATTTCATTTTTTCCAACTACACCTAGGTCCAATTTGGTCAATATGACCATCTTTGACAAAATCCCCAAATTAGCCCCAATATTGGCTAACACCCCAAATCTCAACAATTGAATGCCTTAGATCTCAAATTGGCAT
>NEWO01000242.1:312832-325098 GCA_003013225.1 Phalaenopsis aphrodite | reverse complement strand
CAATTTGGAGGTTAAGGCAATCAATTGGGTTAAATTTGGGGACTTAGCCAATTTGGGGCTAAATTTGGGAATTTTGGATTTAGGCCAAAATCAAATGGATATGAGGCTTCACCAAGGTCAATTTATGGTTGATTTTGATGTATAGGAATGTTATCAAGATTTTGCAACATTAATTGGGGCCAATTGACTAGGCTATGGGTTCAATTTGGTGAGATTAGGTCATATGGTCTAAATTGGGGCTTTAACCTAACTCAAAATTGGGTTCAAATCATGTACCAATTGAGCTTAGATTTGGTTTAATTTGATCATATTAAAAGTGGATTTGAGTTTAGGATTGAAATTGAGGTCAATTGAGGTCAAATTGATGGACATTTGAATTGAATTTGGGGAACTTGAGCCCTTAAAGGCAAATTTGGGGGTTTTGGTTAAAGATGGTCAAATTGGCCAAATTGGGTCATGTGGTAGTTGACAGAAATGAAATTGGGAATCTTTGGGATTTATTTGAATTATTTGGAATTTTTTGGAATTTTGGGTCTAAGAGGGGTATTTTGGTAATTTGGGGTGTTTTATGGGTAAAAAACCAAGATGGGTATTTTGGTATATTTGAGGTACCTATCATCACCAACAAGCCATGGACTAATGGAAACCATATTTTGGGTCCTCTACATAGTGGTCTTAGCCAAACATAGCCCTAGGGCTAGTAGGTTTAGGGGACCATCTACATGAGTATCCCAAAAGATCATGGGATATAGGCTAGAAATTTGAGTTTAGGGTTATGAGTGAATGTGGGTGTATATGCTTGTAGTGAGTGTAGTGAGTTCCTTAGCTCCAGACCAACACCCAGGGTTAACTTAAGGTCCAATAGCCCTAAGGGTGACTCATCTTGAGTTCCCCCCATATTGATCCCACTTACTAAATGCTAGAGGTTAAGACCAACATGTGACACTTCAAGTTGAGTAAAGAAGAGGGTAGAATTTCTAATGGTGAGGGTTCCATGTCTAGTTTTCTAAGAATAGTCAATAGGAAAATCCTATGGCTAGACCTTAGGCTACTAAAAGGGAAAAACTAAACCTCAACCAAAAGTGAGGTCAACAAGCTCTGAATTTGATCCAAATTTTACATAGATTAATTTTAAGTTGTTGGTTCAATTCCTTGAAGCCAATATACCCAACCAACTGTGCTTTAGCCACTTTCTGCCAAGAGGCCCAGTGCATTTGCTGTCTTCGTCCACACCACAAAAAATTGTTAAAAGCTCTTTCTAACTAAATTTGTGTACTTTTCTTGATATTTTTCATCTGTAGAATATATGAAGGAAAGGTTGTGAGGATACTCTTCAGCAGTTTTATTCTTTCACCATTTGATAAAAAGGATTGAGTCCAACTAGTGAGAAATGAGGATATCTTATTAAGAACTTCCTCAAATTGTATTTATTTAGTTCTGCCAATATGGAGAAGGACTCCTACATATTTGATAGGAGGTTGGGTACATGAAAAGCTAGTGTAGTTGGAAGCCCATTATTTACAGTTAGGGGAACAATTCTTATTAAAAATAAGGTGACATTTTTCAGGATTGAAGTACATCCCTGAATGTGATTGATACTTTTGAAGGCTCAGGAAAACTTTCTCGCTGCATTCTTGTGGGAGCTTGAAAACACCATAATATCATCAGCATATAGTAAATGGAAGATGACTATGTTAGATCTGGGGTGATATCTAGAGTAGCTTTGAGTTAGGATGGAATCATCAAGCATTCTAGACAAATAGTCAATGACAAGGATGAATATAGTGGGGGATAGAGGATCCCCTTGCTTCAGACATTTGGCAGCAGTAAAAGACCCCCAACCTTGTCCATCAGTGAGAATGGAGTGAGAATTGTTGCGTAAATCAAGCTTAAAGCCTCTAGCTAAGAGAATATCCAAAATAAATTCCTAATTGATAGTGTCATAAGCCTTCCTTATATCTAGTTTGTAGATAAGATTACCTCCTCGGCAATGTTTGTTTAGATCCTGTAGTATTTCCTGTGCAAGTAGAATATTATCAATACTAGACCTCCCCTCCACAAAAGCATTTTGATTGGGTTTGATCAAATAATCAAGATGAGGCTGAAGTCTATTGATAATAATTTTATTGTTCGCTGAGGACAGTGGTCAGACATATTGGCCTGAAATGGTCCCAAGTTTTCTGAATTTCCAATTTGAGAACAAGGACATAAGAGGAATCACAGAAGTAGTGGGGGAGGTTGTTTCCTTGAAAGAAACTTACCACAACAGCAATAACATCATATTTTATAGTATCCTAGGATTTCATGTAGAAATTAGCTGTGAAACCATCTGGGCCAGCTGTCTTAGTGCTATCAATGGAGTTTATAGCCTCCCAAATTTCATTTTCATTGAAGAGATCAGTGAGTTTAAGATTGGAGGTGTGGTTCATCTGAGCAGAGAAGTAAGTTTTATCAACTGGAATTCTAATGTGCTGCACTTGGTTTAAAAGTTTTTTATTGTAGTTGATAGCATCTTTGGGAATGTCAGCATTATCTTGGAGCCAATTTTCCTCAGCATTTTGGAATGAATGGATTGTATTGCAGTTCCTCTTATACTTAATGTAGGCATGATAGAATTTGGTATTTGTATCCCCATCTGTGAAGATATTCATATAAGCCTTCTGTTTTAAAAATTGCTCTTGATAATCAACAGCAACGAGTAGATTGTGTTGGGTAGTTAGAAGTTCATTTTTCCTCACATTTCCTTTATGTTCTTCTAGTTCTAATCTTGTCAATTCTTTTTCAGCAGTATGCACATTAGTGAGTACATTTCTAAAAACTTCCCAACTCTACTTCCTAAGTGCTTTCCCAGTTTTAATTTGCAGCAAGCTGAGTTTGATTAGAGGGTCAGGATGAGAGATGCCTTTACATAGTTCAGAAATGAAATTATTGTAAGAGGGATGAGATGAACACATGTTTAGGTATCTAAAACATGGGGGGGGGGGTGAGGAGGTAGGTTCAGAAGAGGTAATGCTTATTAGGAGTGGCCTGTGGTCAGGCCTGCAAAAATAAGATGAGTAACAAAAGTGAGAAGGAAGTGAGTGAACCAAGTATCATTCAACATAAAACTGTCAAGTCTCTCCCAAATGGCACCCATTTTCCATGTGAAGGCAAGCCCCTTGTACCCAAAGTTAAATGGACTAGCATTATTGATGTTGTCACTGAAGGTGTTTATTTTTGATAGATTTGGGGCCCTACCACCTGATTTTTTAGAGAAGGAAGTGATACAGTTGAAATCCCCCTACCAACCAGGGAGAAGTCATTTGTTGGCCGGTATTCTATAAACAGTTCCACAACTCTTTTCTGTCATCTTTTGTACATCCTGCATGTATAATGGTAGCAAAACCCAAATGGCCATTCATATTAAAGGAGAAGTGAACAAACTGTTGATGGTTAATCAAAATGGTCCAGTTGATTTCGTTTATGCAGAAGCCAGATTTTGTTATTAGTATTAGTAAAGTGAGTGAAACCTGAAAAAGTTTTTAATCAGTTTTTGATAATTTTTGTGAACCATAGGTTCAAGAATAAATATGCACTAAAGTTTATATTTAAGGTTAAGGTGAGAACTCTTTTGAGGGAGAGGGGATTAGCCATCCCCCTAATATTCTAGCATATTAAATTAATCATTGATTGGGGGGTGGAGAGATGATTGTGATCTTGATATGGTTCTTCCTCTATGTGTTTTGGCTGGAGAGCCATTTTTTCTCTGGTTGTGCCTTCTATCTTCATAGAGTTTGTCCCTTGTTGCAACTTTTGTACTTCTATTACTTATTTTTTTCTTTCTCCTTGTTGTTTCTACTTGCTAATCTTCTTCAAGTGTTTACTGCAAATCAGAAATTATATTTTCCTCAGGTACTTTTTCAGAAGCTTTTGTATGAATTGAACCCCCTAAGTCATCAGGATTAGAGGACAGAGGGGTAATCATGATAACTTCATTCACTTCTTTTATGATGGATCTTAGTGGAGAATCCAATGCATTTTTTGTTAGAAGGAGAATTAAATAGCTCTCTTAAAAGGTTTCCTGATGGAGAATTAGCAATATTTATTTGGGGGAGTTTTTTCAGTACTGTTATTAGGATTGATCATGGTAATTTCAATATGCTTGACCTGATTGGTTTCTTCAGCATTGATACCTGGGGTCTGAGCGGGGAGGGCATCTGGGTCCTTTTGATCCCTAGCAACATTCCTTCTGAGGGGAGGGTATAGCATGTAACACCTCTCCATAGTGTGGCCAAATATTTTATAATGTTGGCATGGTTTTTGCTCAGCTACAATATCTGCCAAAATCCCTCCGTATCAGAACCTATCCAGATTCTCTTCAACTCTGGGAGGGTGATATCTCTTTCAACTTAAATTATAGCAAGTGTAGGTCTTGATTTGTTATATGTGGGGGTGTCCACCTTCAGTGGTGTGCCTAATGCTCTACTTATATTAAAGAGAGCATTTAGCTTAAAAAAGGAAGGGGGAGGTCAGACAATTTATACCATAAAGGAACCTCAAGGGGTTTTTTACTTAGATCAAAATCAGAGGTCCATTTCAATATTTTCATGTTGGTCCCTGCAATTACAACAGATTGCTTAGCAAAGAGCCTTGCATAATCTTCCTTCACATATAGTTGTATTAGAAGATGTCTACCATCCATTAATCCAATTTTCCAATTCCTAATAAACTTCAGAGATTCAAACTAGCTTCTTACAAGCTCCATTTTTGGGTGCCCCAACTGGAATTTGCCAACTAATGTAAATTTTACTTCTTCCTTGAGTGTGGCAATATCACTGTCAGAAAAAAACACAGCAGTTTCCCCCTCCTTTAATCCAAGTGGATTATGTTTCAAAATGGATTGAAGCAATTGCCTAATGCTAACTTGGAACAATTATAAATATATTATCTCTTAATAAATTAGAACAATTATAAAACAAAATACTAAGAATATATATATATATATATATATATATATATATATATATATATATATATATATATATATATAGGTTATCTCTAACAAAACACTTGGTTTAACGTCGTTAGCCCGACACACTAATGGTTACTCAGGATGACTGAACATCAATATTTCTTTAAATTATGGCATGTGCCCATTCATAATAATGTTTCAATCGATGCCCATTAACTATAAATATCTTTCCTGTTTTAGGATCTTTAATAACAACAGTTTTATAATGATATACTTTGATCATATTGAATGGTCCTAACCATCTAGATTTGAATTTTCTTGGAAATAATCTCATTCTAGTATTATATAATAGAACCTCTTATCCAGGTTTAAATTTCTTTTTAATTATCCTTCGATTATGCCATATTTTAATTTTCTCTTTATAAATTTTTGCATTATCATATGCTCCATTTCTAATCTCTTCAAGTTCATTGAGTTGCAATAATCTTTTCTCACTAGCATCCTTTAGATTAAAATTTAATTCATTAATAGCCCAAAATGTTTTATGTTCCAACTCTACTGGTAAGTGACATGTTTTACAAAAAATAAGTCTATATGGGGACATTCCAATAAGAGTCTTATAGGTAATTTTGTATGCCCATAATGCAATATCTAATCAAGCTAACCAATCCAATTTATCAGGATTTACAACTTTTTTCTAAAATTTGCATTATTTCACGATTTAATATCTCTACTAGACCGCTAGTTAAGTGATGATAAGTTGTAAAGAATCTATGCGGAATATTATATTTTCTAATCAAGTTCTCCATCCTCTTATTCCTAAAATAGGATCCTCCATTCATAATAATCACTCTCGGCATTCCATATCTTGTAAAAATGTTTTTGTTTAAAAATTTTGAAACACTTTGAGCATCACATTTAGGTACATCAATAGCTTCAGTCCATTTGGACATATACTCAAAAGCCGGATATATATATAAATTTTCAAATGAAGTCATAAATGGTACAATAAAATCTAATCCCCACACATCAAAAATTTCAACTTCCAATGTGTAATTCAGAGGCATTTCATTTCATCTAGAAATATTTCCTACTTGATGACATCGAACACTTGTTTTAATATATTCATTAACATCTCTAAAAAAAGTATGTCAATAAAATCCAGCTTGCAAACTTTTATGTGCAGTTCTATTAGATCGAAAGTGTCCTCTAAATTTAGAATCATGCCATCGTTAAATTATTTGTTCAATTTCTTCGTAAGGTACACATCTTCTAATGATCAAATCCTTATACTGTTTATATAAATATGGGTCATCCCAAAAATAAAATCTTGCATCATGAATTAAGTTCTTTAATTGTTGATTCTTTACATCTGGTGGTAGAATATCACTCACAATATATATTACTATATTGGCAAACCACAGTATATTCTTTGTATCAATACTATACATTTGTTCATCAGGGAAAGTTACTAAAATTTCATTTGCAAAATCAATTAATATTTTTATTCTAGTCTTGATAAATGATAAGCTATTTGATTATTAATTCTCATTTTATCTACAACCACAAAATCAAACTCTTGCATTAGAAGTATCCATCTAATTAATCTTGGTTTCGCATCTTTCTTTTGCATCAAATATTTGATAGCAGAATGGTTTACATGCACTATACATTTAGCTCCAATTAAGTATGATCTAAACTTATTAAAGGCATATATAATAGCTACAAACTCTCTTTTAGTAGTGGTGTAATTAATTTGAGCTACATTTAGAGTTTTACTAGCATAATATATTACTTTAAAAACTTTATTAAACCTTTGCCCTAAAACACCTTCAATAGCATGATCACTAGCATCACACATTATTTCAAATGGTTTCTCCCAATCAGGTGGAACTACTATAAGAGTAATGATTAGTTTTTCTTTCAGTAATTAAAATTCTTTTATGCATTCCTCATTAAAATTAAATTTTGTATCCTTTTCTAAAAGTTTACATAATGGCTTAGTAATTTTTGAATTTTTTTTTATATAACGCCTGTCAAAACCAGTATGTTCTAGAAAACTTCTTACCCCTCTAATCATAGTAGGAGGCAGTAATTTATCAATAACTTGAATTTTTTTTGGATCAGCTTCCATGTCATTTTCAAAACTTTTATGCGCAAGTGCAATTCCTCCTACAACCATAAATTGACGGTTTTCCCAATTTAGTACTAAGTTGATTTTTCAGATAGTTCCAGAACTTTTTCTAATTATTTAAGCATAATTCAAATGAAGTTCCAAATACAGAAAAATCATCCATAAGCACTTTCATTCCACATTCAATTAAATTACAACAAATTGACATCATACATCTTTGAAATATCGCAGGTGTGTTACATAGTCCAAAAGACAATCTACGAAAATCAAATGTTCCATAAGGGCTTGTAAATGTTGTTTTTTTCTTTTTCCTGTGGAGCAATCAAAATTTGATGATACCCGGTATATCCATCTATATGTTTGCCCAGCCAATCTATCCAACATTTGGTCTAAGAATGGTAAAGGAAAATGATATTTTCTAGTGGCTACATTTAACTTTCTATAGTCTATACAAATTCACCAGCCAGTAACTTGTCTTGTTAGAATTAATTCATTTTTCTTATTTACTTCAATTGTCACTACTATCTTTGGAACACAGTGGATTAAATGTTACTTCTTGATCATTGACTCTCATTATTAATTCTTCTTTTTGCACATCTATCATAGCTCTCCCTGTTGCAAGAAATTGTCTCCCAAAAATAATAGGAATCTCTTTATCTTCCTCCATATCTAATACGATAAAGTCTACAAAAAAAAAATTATCTGCTTTTTGAAAGGCAATAGTAGAAAGAAAAAATAAGTAAAAATACTGACTTGTACTTACCATAATATTACTTTTTCTTTTGTCTTTATCATCTTTCGCCAAGGTCGCCCTTTCCTCACTTTTAACAATATCTTCAAACTACCAGCCCTCCTCAGTCAAGTAACCATTCATGTGTGGTGCCAACATCTTGTGGAGGATAAGATCTTATAGGTGCTTAATTACATTGAGCTTGTCGTCCATCACCTTCTAGGTAGACTAAAGGAGAGTATGTAATAATTTTGGCTTGTCCTTCACATTAGGGATTTCAACTAGTCTCATCATAATTGACCAACCTCCCTCATGGAGGTGGAGTAGAATTTTAAATTTCATTCCTTCATAGTATTTATTAGCTCTTGAAAGTATACCTTATTACCAAAAAACTATGCAAAACCCTTTGAATAGGGGCAATTTGTGATAAAAACTTTTAAAAATCAATCAACCGAGAGAACTTTTGTCACATGAAAACCACCAAAGTCATGATAAAAGCAATGGAGTTCAAAATTAATTGCGCTTGGAGAACTCTATAAAGCTTGAAGATACTCACAAACTCATCATAAAAAGGAAGTAAGAGGTTGAGTCTGAGCTGGTCACGATAGAACTCAAATTCATTATCATAAAAGGCATTCAACCTCTTGTCTTTCTCAACTACTCTCAATCAAATGGAAGAATTAAAGATGCATGTCTGTATATACTTTTGCACTTGCTCGAGAGTCATTTTTAATGACCCCTACAAGTCAATCAAGGTGAAGTCCATAGGGCTTGTATGACTAGAAATGGATTTATTGAAAGACGAGAAAGTAGTACTTAGAGAAAATGACAAGTAAAATAAAATCAACACGGGACAAAACCCTTATGTAGGGTGCGAAAGAACTAGAATCACTAAATAAAGGGGAAAAACATTTACATGACATCAAAAAGGAAAAAAAAATCACGTTTAATAAAATACAGTCAAGCCAGTGCGTGAGCCAAAGTGATATAGTATCACTTTTATTCAATTGAAATGCAATAATTTATTATACAAGGTCCAAGTATGAATTTTCACATTCATTCAAGAAAGAAATAAAGAACCCATATAGTGGTCCAAAATAGTCACAACCATGAGATGACCAAGTTGAATGAGCTTCCAGAACATGAATTCATCCCCAACCTTGAACTAAATTTCGTGAGTGGACTTGTCCTATGCTTGAGATATTAGGTTCTTCTGCATCACATCCACTCACTTCTTATGCAGACTAATAACCATCATCTTCAAAACAGTGAATTCCACATATTGTTGGTAGCCCCTTGAGCCATTTCATATGGTGCATTGGATTTTGATGATAACAAACATTTTGTTGGGTAATACTAAGGTTTTATAATAGTGTATGGCAGAATAATGAAAAATGTGGCCCAATTAATAAATTATGGTAAAGTCAAATGTTGATAAAAAAGAAAGTTTAGTCTTTTTTTTATTTATTATGCGCAATAAATAAAATTCAATAGCTCAAAAATTGAAAATATATATATAGGGGAACATTTTCCCTCTCCTCTTTTTCTTCAATTTCATACTCTATGAAAATAACTATTTTTCTCACTTACAACTATTAATTTTTTGGGTACTTTAATATTGTGCAAATCTTTCCAATATTTTTTTTGGCTGATATAATTAATATTTCGTCAGATATTCAAAGCTATATTATTATTTCCTAAAGTGCCTTAAAATTTGAAATCAAAAGTTAAATTGATTCCTATGATTTTCCACATGATATCTTCTTTTTTTATATAGGGAATTTTATATAGAGCAGCTCATAAACATTCTTTGTTACACGCCGCGGTCATGAATTAGCAAATTTACACGCTACGAGCTCGGTTTGACGGTTGTCTCTTCCTTTAGTGTCTTAGNTAACCATCTAGATTTGAATTTTCCTGGAAATAATCTCATTCTAGTATTATATGATAGAACCTCTTGTCCAGGTTCAAATTTCTTTTTTATTATCCTTCGATTATGCCATATCTTAATTTTCTCTTTATAGATTTTTGCATTATCATATGCTTCATTTCTAATCTCTTCAAGTTCATTGAGTTGCAATAATCTTTTCTCACTAGCATCCTTTAGATTAAAATTTAATTCCTTAATAGCCCAAAATGTTTTATGTTCCAACACTACTGGTAAGTGGCATGTTTTACAAAAATAAGTCTATATGGGGACATTCCAATAGGAGTCTTATAGGTAGTTTTGTATGCCCATAATGCAATATCTAATCAAGCTAACCAATCCAATTTATCAGGATTTACAACTTTTTTCTAAAATTCACATTATTTCACGATTTGATATCTCTGCTAGACCGCTAGTTAATGGATGATAAGTTGTAAAGAATCTATGCATAATATTATATTTTCTAATCAATTTCTTAATCCTCTTATTCCTAAAATGGGATCCTCCATTTATAATAATCACTCTTGGCATTCCATATCTTGTAAAAATGTTTTTATTTAAAAATTTTGAAACACTTTGAGCATCACATTTAGGTACATCAATAGCTTCAGTCCATTTGGACATATAGTCAAAAGCAAGACATATATATAAATTTTCAAATGAAGTCATAAGTGGTCCCATAAAATCTAATCCCCACACATCAAAAATTTCAACTTTCAATATGTAATTCAGAGGCATTTCATTTCATCTAGAAATATTTCCTACTTGATGACATCAAACACTTATTTTAATATATTCATTAACATCTCTAAAAAGAGTATGTCAATAAAATCCAGCTTGCAAAATTTTATGTGTAGTTCTATTAGTTCCAAAGTGTCCTCTAAATTTAGAATCATGACATCGTTAAATTATTTGTTCAATTTCTTCGTAAGGCACACATCTTCTAATGATCAAATCCTTATACTGTTTATATAAATATGGGTCATCCCAAAAATAAAATCTTGCATCATGAACATATTCTATAGCTGTTTATATAAATATGGGTCATCCCAAAAATAAAATCTTTTTTCCTCGGGAGCAATCAAAATTTGATGATACCCGGTATATCCATCTATATGTTTGCCCAGCCAATCTATCCAACATTTGGTCTAAGAATGGTATAATTTCAAATTTGTCCTGAACATATTCTAAATTCCGATTTTTTATTTCATTCTCATTCTCATAATTCTCATCTTGCCTTAGTTTTTCTTCAAACATTCCTTTAAATCGTTCATTACTTAGATAATCAGTAACTTCCATTCTAAAACATTCATTATCTTTTTCTATCACATGATATTTTATAGCTTTTGCTATATTAAATGTTACTTCTTGATCATTGACTCTCATTATTAATTCTCCTTTTTACACATCTATCATAGCTCTCCTTGTTGCAAGAAATTGTCTCCCAAAAATAATAGGAATCTCTTTATCTTCCTCCATATCTAATACGATAAAGTCTACAGAAAAAAAAAATTTATGTGCTTTTTGGAAGGCAATAGTAGAAAGAAAAAATGAGTAAAAATACTGACTTGTACTTACCATAATATTACTTTTTCTTTTGTCTTTATCATCTTTCACCAAGGTCGCCTCTTCCTCACTTTTAACAATATCTTCAAACTACCAGCCCTCCTCAGTCAAGTAACTAATCATGTGTGGTGCCAACATCTTGTGGAGGATAAGATCTTATAGGTGCTTAATTACATTGAGCTTGTCGTCCATCACCTTCTAGGTAGATTAAAGGAGAGTATGTAATAATTTTGGCTTGTCCTTCACATTAGGGATTTCAACTAGTCTCATCATAATTGACCAACCTCCCTCATGGAGGTGGAGTAGAATTTTAAATTTCATTCCTTCATAGTATTTATTAGCTCTTGAAAGTATACCTTATTACCAAAAAACTATGCAAAACCCTTTGAATAGGGGCAATTTGTGATAAAAACTTTTAAAAATCAATCAACCGAGAGAACTTTTGTCACATGAAAACCACCAAAGTCATGATAAAAGCAATGGAGTTCAAAATTACTTGCGCTTGGAGAACTCTATAAAGCTTGAAGATACTCACAAACTCATCATAAAAAGGAAGTTAGAGGTTGAGTCTGAGCTGGTCACGATAGAACTCCAATTCATTATCATAAAAGGCATTCAACCTCTTGTCTTTCTCAACTACTCTCAATCAAATGGAAGAATTAAAGATGCATGTCTGTATATACTTTTGCACTTGCTCGAGAGTCATTTTTAATGACCCCTACAAGTCAATCAAGGTGAAGTCCATAGGGCTTGTATGACTAGAAATGGATTTATTGAAAGACGAGAAAGTAGTACTTAGAGAAAATGACAAGTAAAATAAAATCAACACGGGACAAAACCCTTATGTAGGGTGCGAAAGAACTAGAATCACTAAATAAAGGGGAAAAACATTTACATGACATCAAAAAGGAAAAAAAAATCACGTTTAATAAAATACAGTCAAGCCAGTGCGTGAGCC
>NEWO01000242.1:286746-297491 GCA_003013225.1 Phalaenopsis aphrodite | reverse complement strand
AGCACTCTTGAAGTTAATCTAAAAGATCAAAATAAGGAGAAAATTAAAGTTATTCAATTATGAAGTGGGAAAGAAGTGGAGACAAGAATCTAAAGTTAAATTGAAGTAGAGAAAGAGGTGGAAATTGAAAATGACAATGATGAAAATAAACTAATAAAAATTTCTTTAGAAAAACTGCCAACTTTGTTTTCTCAATGATTGAAGCAAAAGAATAAAGATAAAAAATTTACAAAATTTTCGAAAATCTTTAAAAGGTTAACGATAAATATTCCTTTCATTGAGGTTTTGGAACAAATGCCAAGTTATGTGATATTTATGAAGGATATACTAAATAAGAAGAGAAAGCTTGCAGATCACGAGACATTTTCACTCAGTGAAGAGCGTAGCACAATTATTGAGAAAAAAACTTCCTGAAAAGTTTAAAGATCCTAGTAGTTTTACTATACCTTAGGCTATTAGTGAGAAATTGTTTAGAAAGCCTTATGTGATCTAGAAGCTAGTATTAATCTTATGCCTCTATCAATTTTTAAACATTTAGATTTAGGAGAGATTTCCCCTACTATTGTAACTCTTCAGTTAACTGATCGATCAATAACTCATCCTAAAGGAGTTATAGAAGATGTATTAGAGAAAGTGGATAAATTTACTTTTTAAGTAGACTTTATTGTATTAGATACGGAGGAAGATAAAGAGATTCATATTATATTAGGGAGACCATTCCATGCAATAGGGAGAGTTCTGATAGATGTGCAAAAATGAGAATTAATAATGAGAGTCAATGATCAAGAAGTAACATTTAATATAGTAAAAGCTATGAAATATCCTGCGATAGAAAAAGATAATGAGTGTTTTAGAATTGAAGTTACTGATTATCTAAGTAATGAGTGATTTAAGGGAATGTTTGAAGAAAAACTAAAGCAAGAAAAGAATTATGAAAATGAGAATGAAATAAAAAACAAGAATTTAGATTATGTTTAAGATAAATTTGAAATTTTGGACCTTTCAAAAAATGATAATAAAAATTTTATTCCTTCAAGTATTAAACCACTTGAACTTGGACTAAAAGTATTACCTACATATTTAAAATATGTGTTTTCAGGAGATTCATCTACATGCGTGTTATTATATCTTCTGATTTAACTGAATTTTAAGAGAAAAAATTAGTAGAAACGTTGAAAAGATATAAGAAAGCTTTTTGATGCACTTTAGCAGATATTAAAGGAATCAGTCCTTCAATTTGTATGCACAGGATTCTATTGGATGAACAATATGAATCTAAAGCTGATCCTTAAGAGAAATTAAACCCGATAATGAAAGAAGTTGCTAAAAAGGAAATCTTAAAATGGTAAGATGTTGAAATTATATATCCTATTTTAGACACTACTTAGGTAAGTCCGTTTCACTGTGCTCCAATGAAAGGAGGAGTTACAGTTGAAGTAAATGAGAAAAATGAATTAATTTTAGTAAGTCAAGTTACTGGCTGGCGAATTTGTATAGACTATAGAAAATTAAATGTAGCCACCAGGAAAGATCATTTTCCTTTACCATTTCTATACCAAATGTTGGACTGATTGATTAGGCAAAAATGTTTCTGCTTTCTAGATGGATATATCAGGTATCACCAAATCATGATTACTCCAAGGATAAAGAAAAAAAATGTTAACAAACCCTTTTGGAATGTTTGCTTTTCGTAGAATACCTTTTAAACTATGTAACGAACCTACGACATTTCAAACATGTGATGTCAATTTCTTGTAATTTAATTGAACGTGGAATGGAAGAGTTTATGGATGATTTTTCTATATTTGAAACTTCATTTGAATTATGCTTAAATAATTCAAAAAAAATATGGAACTATGTGAAAAAATCAACTTAGTATTAAATTGAGAAAATTGTCAATTTATGGTTGCAGGAGGAATTTTACTTGGGCATAAAATTTATGAAAATGACGTGGAAGTAGATCCAACAAAAAAATCAAGTTATTGTGAAATTATCACCTCCTACTACGGTTAGAGCGATAAGAAGTTTTCTAAGGCATGCTTGTTTCTATAGACGTTATATAAGAAATTTTTCAAAAATTACTAAATCATTATGTCAACTTTTAGAAAAGGATACAAAATTTAATTTTAATGTGGAATGGTTAAAAGCATTTGAATTACTGAATGAAAAATTAAACACTACTCCTATAATAGTTCCACTTGATTGGGAGAAACCATTTGAAATAATGGGTCATGCTAGTGATCATACTATTGGGGTTGTTTTAGGGTAAAGGTATGGCAAAGTTTTTAAAGTAATATATTATGCTAGTAAAACTCTAAATAATGCTCAAATTAATTACACCACTACCGAAAGAGAGTTATTAGCAATTGTTTATGTCTTTGATAAGTTCATACCTCACTTAATTTGAGCTAAATGTATAGTGCATACAGACCATTATGCTATCAAATATTTGATTCAAAAGAAGGATGCTAAACCAAGATTAATTAGATGGATACTTCTGCTGTAAGAGTTTGATTTTTTGGTAGTAGATAGAAAGGGAACTAAGAATCAAATAGCTAATCATTTTTTTAGACTAGAACAAGAAATGATAACTGATTCTGCAAATGAAATTTTAGAAACTTTTGTTGATGAACAGTTGTATATCATTGATATAAAGAATATACTATGGTATGTTGATATAGTAAATTAAATTGTGTGTGATATTCTACCACTAGATGCAAAGAATCAACAATTAAAGAAATTTATTCATGATGCATGATTCTATTTTTGGGATGACAAATATTTATATAAATAGTGTAAAGATTTGATCATTAGAAGATGTGTGCCTTACGAAGAAACAAAACAAATAATTGAACGATGTCATGATTCTAAATTTTGAGGATATTTTGAAACTAGTAGAAGTGCACATAAAATTTTGCAAGCTAGATTTTATTGGCCTAATCTTTTTACAGATGTTAATGAATATATTAAAACATGTTATCAATGTCAGTGAGTAGAAAATATTTCTAGAAAAAAATGAAATGCCTTTGAATTACACATTTGAAGTTGAAATTTTGATGTGTGGGGATTACATTTTGTGGGACCATTTATGCCTTCATTTGAAAATTTATATATATTGCTTTCTATTGATTATATGCCCAAATGGATTGAATCTATTGCTATACCTAGATGTGATGCTCAAAGTGTTCCAAAATTTTTAAATAAAAACTTTTTTACAAGATATGAAATACGGAGAGTGATTACTACTGATGGAAGATCCCATTTTAAGAATATGAGGATCAATAAATTGTAAATTCTGATATAATATTATGCATAGATTCTCTACTGCTTATCATCCCCAAACTAGCGGTCTAGCAGAGATGTAAAATCGTGAAATAAAGCAAATTTTAGAAAAAGTTATAAATTCTGATAGATTGGATTGGTCTACTAGATTGGATACTGCATTATGGGCATACAAAACTGCCTATAAGACTCTTATTGGAATGTCCCCATACAGATATATTTTTGATAAAATATGCCACTTACCAGTAGAGTTGGAACATAAAACATTTTGGGCTATTAAGGAATTCATTTTTAATTTAAAGGATGCTGATGAGAATAAATTATTGCAACCCAATGAATTTGAAGAGATTAAAAATGAAGCATATGATAAAGAAAAAATCTACAATGAGAAAATGAAAATAGGGCATGATCGTTGTAAGAAAGAAATTTGAACCTAAATAAGAAGTTCTATTATAAAATACTAGACTGAGATTATTTCCAAGAAAACTTAAATCTAGATGGTTAGGACCATTCAATATGTTCAAAGTCTATCATTATGGAACTGTTGTTATTAAAGATCCTAAAATTGGAAAGATATTTAAAGTTAATGGGCATCGATTGAAACATTATTATGAAATCTTGAAGTTTAGTCATTCTGAATAAACATTGGTGCGTCGGGCTGACGACGTTAAACCAAACGCTTTCTAGGAGGCAAGCCACATATATATCTTAGTATTTTGTTTTCTAATTGTTATAATGTTTTAGGAGATAATAATACCATAGAAGGCTACACAATCTTATATATCATAAATCAACACAAATATTGGTATTGGATGAAAATTTAGGAATGAATTAAACCAAAGATGAAACGGACGCAACTTTGGCTTTGACGCGGATGACGCCATTTTATAGAGCCATAGCACTGACGACGCTAGCGTGTGAGCTGACAGTACTCGTATGGCTTCGGCAGTTCAGGGAGTTTTTGGCAGAGTTTGGCGGGATTTTACTTCAAAATAACTGACTAAAGGTGCTTTTAAAGGCATAAAAAATATTTTAGATGACCAGATACTTCCAAAATTTGAAATCCATGGCTTTCAATTCCAAAAACACTTCAAGATATGGGATTTTCAATCAAAGAAAGTTCATAAGTTTTGACGCGTAGAAATTATATGATAAAGTCATCACGAAGAAGAGACTTATCAAGCTGAGAGGATTTGTCAATCGTAGATTGAGTAATCCAAGTTCGTAAATTGGGAAAATCATGGTACAGAGACGTTGGGAAGTTCTGTGCAACACTACCACTGTAGTAGTTGTTCCAGTAGTAAAAGAATTCTATGTTAATCTTCATGGAATTAACCAAGGAGTCGCTTTCATTCGAGGTAAGAGTGTACCATTTACTCTATCATAAATTAAAAAATATGTTTATGATTGAAAGTATGCCAATCTATTACAATGCAAACTTTATTCCAACGAAGGATTTGATGTATGATGTATACCAATTTTTGATGAATGAAAGTGATAATTGGAAAATCAGAGATGGGGGGTATGTTAGTTTCTCCGCTTCATGGTTAAATCTGATATCTAAATAATGACAATTCTTCATCTCTATGAAACTGCTCCCTACAATGAGAATTAGTAAAGTTACAAAGGAAAGTGCATTTTTAAACTATTGCATTCAAATGGGAAAGCCCATTGATGTGGGATTAATTATTCTTAAATCTATTTTGGGTATTATTATGAATGGGCCTATTATCTTGGAAATGAGAATGGAAATGTGGCATTGGACATTATCTTGGATCAATCATCATATGCTTCAACACCCTTAATGCTCTGTACAGTTAGAAGTTTACACGTTTTGGAGAAGAAAATAAAGAACATAGAAAGAGAACTTCAGAATATCATAAATGCTTTAGGAAATCTTACCTCTTTGATCACTTAGATTGGAGGATGAAGGAACACTTTGATCTTACAGGATGGATTAAAGCAGGTTTGGTGCAGATGTTCAAGAAGAATGAATGGATCGATGAAAATTTGACTGATCAATTCCTCTATCGACCATTCTACAATTCGTACGTACAATACTCGTCTTTGGGAGATATTAGAGGAGGAGACTATACTGAAGATGAAGCAGAGTAATTGAAGAAGTTAGACTTTCTACTATTTAAAATTAACTATGTTTTTAAAGTAATTGTGCTGGATTTTTTTGCTTTGAAACTCCTATTACTTTAATTGTATGATAGTTTAGTTTTCTGTGTTCTAGTGTTGTGGCTTGATTTCGACACTGAATTATAGTGTGATTTGCTTTATGTATATGTTAGTTGGATTAGAAATCTACGTTTGTAAGAATTTGGAATTTCATATATAAATGTTGGTTTTGTGTTATTTGTAAAAACACTTGTTTGTGGACTATTTAAGGATGAATATTATTGTTTAAAAAGACTAACTAGATGATAAAAAAATATATATGTATTTTTAGACTCATATTTTATACTCATTTTTTGTGATATTGCACTTTAAAGGAAGTAATTTTTTATGTTTTGTTGCAGGTTGTTGGTTTTTAGAACTTGGAGCAAAAATGAAGGAAAAAGGATGAAATTTGAAACAAAATGGACTTTTTTAAAAAATTGTTCGGCACCGACGGTCCCAAAATGGTCACCAACAGTGTCATTTGACAGAGAACACATATTGAAATAAATGGCCACTGGCACCAACGGCGTCAAAATGGGCGTCGATGGCGTCAAAAAGGGCGCCGACGGCGGGCCAGTGTTGGTGCAGACCCTGTTTCTAGAAGATTCAATGAATTTGGATGATTTTTGAAGAGTTTTTGGATGCACCTATTGGAAAATCAACCTTAGACTTTATTTAGAGCCGAAATTGATTAAAAAAGAGCCCCCCTTGCATCTCTTTGCACTCCTCCGCTCGCTCTTGGTTTTTCTTCGCCCCCTTTTGTGATACTTTACTTACTTCCACACCATTCCACAACATTAGTAATTTATTTTCTTAATTTTTTTTAGTTTTTATGGTGAGTTTAAGTGTGAATTCTTCTCTAACGTTGTTGGAGAGGGAGAGAAGTGAGAGATTTCTTCTTCCTACATTTCCTAAAAGAGGGTACAATGAATTTGCTTTGAGAAGGAGTTTCAGATAAGTGTTGTTTGCTTATTATTGATGTATAAAATTTCTTTTATATATGAAATTTGTGTTTTGTTGTATATTTCTCATGAAGTTTGAGTAGTTTCCTTTATCTTTCTGCCTACTCTGAGATATGGTGAAATGAAGAGATAATTTGGATGTGCCAATGTTAAAATATAAAATAAATTCTGATGGTTTTTTCAACACCGCTCTTAATTTACTTTTTAATCTGGCCAATTGAATTTTTAATATATGTTGTGAAAAATATGATTCGGGAATTGAAATATGAGTTCTACAACATAGGGAGAATCACATTCAAGTCCATGAAGGGGTATTTCGTTCATGGAATTAAGTGCAAATAAATAGGAAAATATATATTATTTGGTGTAGAAATAGATATTTTCAGGGTGACAGAATAGAATCCCCAATTGGATCTTAGTGTTTAAGAACTAAAGCGAGAGTTAGCCTTCAGGGGAAGGGGATTGGGAGCCAGTATCCTCCTAGCCTAGCCACAGATTTAGGGACTAAACCTAAGATTAACCAATGATTTTCTATAACATTGAATCAAGGTAGAGAGTTAAAATTGTTTTTATTTGGCACAATACAAATTTAAACAATTTATATCATCTCATTTCACCCAAAACTCATTGTAGTGGGAAAGAAACTTTTTCCATATTAGAAAACTTCATCACATAAACATAGTTCAGTAGTTACTATTTTAAACTTTGCATTTAAATTTTGTTAGTTGTTAATAATTTAGTTTTGATAATATTTAAAACATTCAAAATTAGTGACAATAATTTTGTTATATTTATGTGAATTTCCTAGTTATTTTATCATCTCAAATTTAAACTTTCCTCATGGGATCGATATTTGGGACTTAAATAGAAAGTCTTATATTACTTGATAACGATATATATACTTGTGTAGAATCCCAACTTTAAGTGCTTTATGTTATTATTCAAAAAATACCACATCATGTTTTTGGCACCGTAAGAAAGTGGAGTCAACTTTATAAATTTTACACAACTATATTTTCACCTGGATCATTAGACGTTGGAGTGAATTGTAAATAACTAATGTGCGAAAAGAATGAAAATTGAATATTTTTGGCACTGATGTCGTTGGTGCTAGAAACCCGAAAGTCCCCAACTACTTTAAAATTTTACAAATTGCACTTTGAAAAGGCCATTTTTACGCCTTCAGTCACCTTCAACCTTCGGTTTACACAGCTAGGGCTTGCAAACACTTGGATTTAAAGGGATTAGAAGACAAAATTTTTTTTTTGTATTTTCTCTTCTCTCGGTAAGAGCTACACTTTGAACTAAAATTTTTTGATTTCCACCAAAGATTACTCCTACAGTATCGAGATCCAAAATTTTAAAATTTTTTAAGGAGATTCTGAGAAAATATTTTGGTGAATAAATCTTACTTATTGGATTTAAGTGTAGAGCGTTCCACATGTGGTTTTAATAATTTTCAGAATTTATTTAGACTTTATAATTTTTTTTTGAAGATTGCAATGGCACCAAGGACGAGCAAAGGAAAGAGGAAATTGGAATATGATGACCAAACATTCCTCAACTTCAAAGCTAGCGTTCATTTTAATAATCTACTAAACACAAAGAAAATCATTCTGGATCAAGCGTTGAAAAATCCGGGTGGTTAAGTCAAGAGATTGATTGTTGCTCGGTAGTGGGAGAATTTCTATTACTTTACTGTCTAGGCTATTATTGGCATAGTCATGGAGTCTTATGCCAATTTTAAAGAGACATTTGATGACCACATCTATGTTTATGGTAAAATGGTAGAGTTCACCCCGAGGAGGATTAATGAAATTTATCAGTTGTGATGAGCATTTCCCTGTGAGTACAACACATTCTCTGCTATGAAGGAGGCTCTAAATGAAGTTAATTCATTTCTTACTGATGGAAGAGGAGCTTGGAAGGTGAAGAATAATGTTAAGGTAAACTTCGCTGCTTCTATGTTAAGTGTAGTATCCAAGACCTGACATTACTTTATATCTATCAGAATGATACCTACGAACCACCATAGCGAAGTTACTAAGGATAGAGCCATCTTGAACTTCTATATCCAACAGATGGGCAGTCTAGATGTTTGCTCTATAATCTATAAGAACATTCATTCTATTTCTCTAGGTGAGAAAAGTGGTGGATTAGGACACCCTGCCATGATTTAACATTAAGTGAGCAATCTGGAATTGATTTTAGAATTGATGAGGAAAGGATTGAGCCTCTTAAACCTATTGGGCCAGCAAATATTAAAACCTATGAATCTCATGTTGGATGGAGAACGGGAAGTTGGAGTAGGGATATTCCTTCTACTTCTAGTACTCTTACTCTCCAGGGACTTATGGAGCAGATGATGATCCAACAAGGAGATATCTTAAGGATGGAGAGCAAGATTGAAAATTTGGAGGCCAGGAATGCACGTAATGATGATTTAACAAAATAAAAGTTTGAATATGATGTCGCATATGATGATGCTATGGTTAGATACATGAGGGGTGGCCACTCAGTACAGTTTCCTAGTCACCCTATCTTTAGCCCTTATCAACAGCAGAACTTTGATGTAGAAGAAAAAGAAGAAGAAGAGGATGAGTGAAGATGTCTGCTTAGTCATAGTTCTGATATTTTATTTAGTTTATAGTTTGTTGCACTTTATTGTTATTACTGTTTAGTTTGTAGAGTTTGATAATTTGCTTTGTATGGAATGTTGTGTTGTGAACTATAGTTTTTAGAGCTATTTTTGAATTGAATTTTATTTTAGTACTATTGTTTGTTTTTAGTACTTTATTGTATTTATTTTTAGTAAACTCTTTCTCAGCAAAAAAATTATATATATATATATATATATATATATATATATATATATATATATATATATATATATATATTGAAAAAGGAGTACCAGAGACTCCATACATGTTAGACTGAATTAAAGGGTTACAAAAGCTGTAAGGGGTTTGGTTCACAAATTGAAACCAAGATCCACCCAAAAAGGGGCTTGCCAAAAAAGAAAACAAAAACCAATTGTAACTTGTCAAAACCTTTCCCCATACAACAGGAGCTGAAGAGAAAAAAGGAAAAGAAAATTCCAAATCAGCAAGGACCCAAAGAAACAAGAGCCCTCTCTAGGCAGAATGATTAAAAGTTTCAGCAGTTGACACCCCCATCTAATATAAGGCAGATCAGACATATCTACATTAATCAACAAAGCTATCTCCAAAGGCGGTATTCACTTTAGGCAACATAGAAAGTGCACCTTGATGTGCAAGCCAATTAGCACATCTGTTACCCACCTTGAAGATATGATTCCAATTAATCTGTAAGTTGTGATTCATCTTCATGTGAGCAATTTGCTTAAAAGCAGGGAGAAGAAACCAAGGTGGGGAGATGTTATCCTTTAAAAGCTGAACTAGCCATGAGGAGTCCAGCTTCACAATTAGAAGGTTCCATCCCATAACAACAGCTGTTTGAAGTGCCCATACAAGAGCTAAGGCTTCAGCTTGTAAAGCATTTAAAGCATTAGTGGGAGACTGGAAAAATAGTAGGCATTCCCCAAAGTGATTTCTGAAAATCTCCCCAATACCAGCATAGTGTCTTCTATAACTCCCATCAGTGTTGATTTTGATCCAAGGATAAAAAGGTTTCCTCCAATGAAATAGAAGGAAATGTGATTTGACAGAAAAAGAACTTTGAGTATTTAGGACTTGAGTGCACCCAAGAACTTTAATCTTGTAACCCATGAGATTGATTATCTTAAGAGTATAGGCATAGCAGTTAATAACAATTTGTGTGGCAATTTGAGTTCTTCCCTCATATTTACTTAAGAGTATAAGCATAGCAAAATGTTGTGGCATATCCCCCCCCCTCAAGAAGGCCTAAACAACTTCCACAAGGTCAAATTTTACCACCTCCCAAGTTTTTTTGTAAAACGTAGAAGTAAAACCATTTGCACCAGCCACTTTATCACCATCAATAGAACATAAAGTTTGCCAAATTTCTTCCTCAGCAAGAATAAAAGTTAAGTTCAAGCAGTGAATTTCAGAGAATTTCTCATTAAGCAGACTAAGATCAAAGTTCTGAAGACTATCAACATGAGGTTCAGATAATAGAGTTTAAAAGTGATTTATAACATCCCTATGAATTAGATCACCACCTTGGATCAAACTGCCATTATTATTTTTAATCTTTAGGATGGTGTTAGAGTGTCTTCTTTGTTTAATGCAGGCATGGTAGAACCTTGTATTCTTATCCCCGTCAACAAACTTTTTAATGACTGCCTTTTGTCTATAGAATTCCTCCTCCCAATGAATAGCTTGAAGAAGATTA
>NEWO01000242.1:215668-228691 GCA_003013225.1 Phalaenopsis aphrodite | reverse complement strand
TTAAGACCTCTTAATCTTAACCCAACTCTCCTTAGCCACTCAAATCCACTGCTCAAGCTCAATTTTGGAGCACAATCCCTAGGCCAGAACATGACACCTCTCAAACCTTAACTAAATTCAAATTAATTGCACCCACACCATACCCACAGCAAGAGAAGAAGATCCCCCACAAAAGCCCCATCACCAGATCACCCTAAGGTGGACTTTGATCGAACCCTAAATTTGGCCTTGGATGAATTTATATCTAGGCGATTCACCACGACTTGAGGCTCAATCTTTAGGCTCTTGGGACCCCCATGAAGCTTCCACAAACATCTAATCGAGGCTTACCCTCTTGGACCAAGGTATTGAAAGTTAACCCTAAATTAAGCTTCATTTGATTCTCCCTGTGTATTAAGTTGATTTAAGGGTTGATTAATGATACACCTAAAATATATAGTGTTTTTAGACACATTTTTATACCTATTTTTGTGTTTTTCTTCCAAATACAAGTAAAAATGGAAAAAATGCTTAAAGGAGTAAAAAAAGATCAAATTTGGAGCGAAAGGTGAAAAATTGTGCAAAAGAGTTTTGGCGCCTAAGTGCCAGATCCGACGCTTAAGCGTCAGTTAAACAGAGAAGGCCGTAGCTAAGTGCCGAGACCCCACACTTCAAAGCCAGTGGCAGTTACTAGATGAGTAAAATCAGTTTTCAAAAAATTTGAAGAGGTTTTTGAGGCACCCATTGGCTTAATAGATTGTTATAACCACTATGGATGAAAATTATCATGAAAGGATGCATCTCTTGGGCAAATACATCAAATCAAAACACATTTTGAAGAGATCCCAACACACCTCTTGGAAAACTATAAAAGAAAGAAGAGAGGACTTAGAAAAGAGTCCTGAAAATATTGGCAAGTTTTGAAAGTTCTTCTCTATGGAGTTAGTTAGGAGAGATTTTCAGGAATCACTTTTTATTTACTTTATCCTTTTTGTTATTTTATTTTTGAGTGATTGTAAAGAGAAGAGAATCAAAGGAACTTCAAGAGTTTGGTGGAGGACTTGAGATAAGTTTTTTTTTTTTTAGACTACTTTTGGTTTTAATCGAGACTTGTTGTTGGTTTGACAATGATTTCTTCTTTTAAACTAAAGTGTGGTTTTTTTTTCTCCATGGATTCTGAGTAATTTTATATATCTTTCTTCTTAAAATGACATGCAATTAAGTTTTGGATGGAAGCTGTGGAGAGTACTAATCTTTAATGTTGTAAGAAGTTGTGATGATTTAAATCCATGCACTTCATTTACTTCTTGATTTGGCCAATCCAGATGTTAAAATTTGTTGTGAGAACATGTTAGAATCGAGTTGGTATTATCTCATTCAACCATTAGAAAGAATCACATGAGGTTGTCTAAATGAGAATGCAGTTCATATGATTGAGTGCAAATAAATCGAGAAATACTCATTGATGGGTGTAGAGTTAGAGGACTTTAAAGTGACAGGTTAAAGCCCCCAACATGGTTTATTGTTTTAGATTCTGATACGAGAATGTTAGCCCCCAGGTGGAGCAAAATTGAGGGAACTCTAGAGTGAGAGCTAGTATCTTCCCTGCCTAGCCGGTCTTCAGAACTATTCAAAATTTAAATTAGCCAATGTTGTTTATAGCATCTCTAGTAAGGGTAAAGAATATTATTGCTCTTATTTGGCACAACACAATTTGCATACTTCTACAACAGAATTCCTATACTTATTACTAATTCATGATAAGAAGAAATATATTTTCATATTAAATTCTTTTCTTCTACAAAAACTTTAGTTATCTTTTTAGTTGTTACAGTTTCGTTAAAATATCAAAAATATTTAAATTTTAAATTTTTGCAAAAAATCATTTTTTAAGTAATTATCTTTTTAAAAATAGAAACACTTTCTAAAAAGTGCATATTGTAAAATCTTCCCTGTGGGTTCGATATCGAGGTCTTAATAAAAAGTCATATATTACTTGATAACAATACGTATACTTGTGTAGTATCCCAATATAAATATATATAAATTAAAATGTTAAATTCTTATTTTTCTTTAGGATCAAGTTTTTGTATTGTTCAAAATAAGGAAATATAAGTGAAAAGTACCATCAAAACTATTGATATATTGTGTATAAGCATTGAGTATCTAGGGGTGAAGTTTTTGGCGCCGTTGTCGGGAAAAAAAACTAGGTAAATTTCAATTTTTAGAAAGTCTTATTAAAATTTTAAATATTATACCTTATTTTGTGTGTTTTATTTTATTTTATTTTATTTTATATTAGTGTATGTGTAGTTCAAGTTTTGAAGAACTAGTGCCCTACAATTCTGAATTAGAAAGAACTATTAGAAAAATCAGAAAAACCAAAAGAATTAAAATCGTGAAAAATACAAAAAAATTTATAGAAATGACAAACCAAAATAATCAAAATGCTGAAATTCACTAAGAGTTTGGACCTGTAAGAGATTATGTCAACCTTATTGTAGATGAACGTCATTGTATTATTTAAAAACCTACTCTAGTGGCTAATTCATTTGAGCTTAAACCTGTTATTATCCAAATGATATCAAATAATCAGTTTGGGGGATCTCCAACTGAAGATCCAAATTTACACCTTACCAATTTTTTAGAATTGTGTGCTACATTTAAATAAGATGGTGTTTCAGATGATGCTGTAAGACTTAGGTTATTTCCTTTCACAATGAGGGATAAAACTAAGATGTGGTTGAATTCGTTAGCACTTGGATCTATTAAAACTTGAGCACAAAAATTTTTTGCTAAATATTTTCTACCATAAAAAACTGTGAAGCTTAGAAATGATATTACATCTTTTAATCAGTTTGAAGGGGAATCTATTTATGAAGCATGGGAACGATTTAATGAACTATTATGAAAGTGTCTACAACATGCTATGCCAGATTGGTTAATAATTCAAACCTTTTATAATGGATTAATTGGTTCTCTTAGATCTATTTCGAGACTGCTACAAGTGGTTTATTGATATCAAAACCATTTCATGAAGCTTATGCTTTAATTGAAGAGATGACTACTAATAATTGTCAATAGCCTTCTGAGAGGATGAATCCAAAGAAAGTAGCCAATATTCATGAAATTGATGCATTTACTATATTAGCAAATCAAGTTGTTGCAATTTCAAGAAAGTTAGACCAATTTGGAATGATTTTTTCTCAACCAAATTCCATGATTGAAGATAATTCATTAGGCCAAATGGTAGATTCTCAAACATCATTAGAAACTTTGAATGCCATAAATAATAAGCAAAATAACCCATATTCCAATTATTATAAACCAGGTTGGAGGAACCATCCCAACTTTAACTGAAATAACAATTCTGGTGGTAAAAATTAACAATGGGGGAACAACCAAGTAAACCCATTGAGAAACTGGAACAACCAAGGGAATAATAATTATAGATCTACTTATACTCCAGGTATCAACAATAATACACAATTTAAGGATAAGAAGTTTTCTATAGAAGAAATGGTGTTACAAATGGGTAATCAGTTAAAAAGTCAAGAAGCTAAATTAGAAATATTGAGAATCAACTTGGGCAAATCGCAAGTTCATCAAGTAATATATCCCAAGGAAAACTTCCTAGAAATGTTGAATCAAATCCAAAAGATTAGAATAAAGAGCAAGTTAAAGCCATACAGCTTAGAAGCGAAAGAGAGTTGGAAGGTAGGGTTCAAAAAGAGATTGAAGTAGAGACATAAGAAATTGAAGAATCAAAATAGGACACTCCAAAAGATTCTGATAGACCTATTTCTCCACCAAAAATTGATTTACAAAAACCACCACCTCCATTTCCTCAGAGACTTTGACAACAGAAGTTGGAAAAGCAATTTTCAAAATTTTTGGAAATATTTAAGAAGCGTACAATCAATATTCCATTTGTTGGGCTTTAGAACAAATGCCAAGCTATGTAAAGTTTAAGAAGGATATTCTCAACAGAAAAAAGGAGGATGAAGATAATGAGACTGTTGCACTTAGTGAGGAGTGTAGTGCTATAATTCAGAAGAAACTTCCTGAAAAGCTTAAAGATCCTGGTAGCTTTACAATTCAATGTGCACTAGGATACAAATTTTATGGGAAAGCTTTATGTGATTTAGGTGCAAGTATTAACCTTATGTCATTATCAATATTTAAAAGATTAGGATTAGGAGAAATAACCTCTACTACTGTAACTCTACAGTTAACAGATAGTTCAATAACCTATCCTAAAGGAGTTATAGAAGATTACCTACTAGTGAAAGTGGATCAATTTATCTTTCCTATTGGTTTCATTGTGCTAGATATATAGGAAGATAGAGTGATACCCATCATTTTGGGGAGACCTTTCCTAGCCACAGGAAGAGCAATGATAGATGTACAGAAAGGGGAATTAACAATGCGCGTCAATGATCAAGCTGTTACTTTTAACATTTTAAAATCAATGAAATACCTTACAAAAGGTAAAGATGATGAATGCTATAGAATGAATGTTATAAGATATATGATCGAATGTCATTTCAAGACTACTTATGAGAAAAATATGAAGAAAAAGATTTGGAACATGAACAAGAAGAGGAATTAGATTAATGTGTAAATTTTTTTAAGGAAGATTCAAGTTATGTTCAAGAAAGTTTGAAATTTTGGACACGATAGTCAAAGATAAAACATTTTGTCCATCTATTAAAAAACCTCTTGAACTTGAGTTGAAATTATTTCCTAAACATTTAAAATATGCCTTTTTAGGAGATTCCTCTAGTTTACCTATTATAATTTCCTTGAAGTTAAAAAAGGAAGAAGAAGAAAAGCTGATGAAAATTCTGAAAAATTTTATGAAAGCCTTCAGATGGATAATTGCTGAAATTAAAGGAATCAGTCCTTCAATTTGTATGCATAAAATTAATTTGGAAGAAAACTGCAAACCTAGGGCTGATCCACAGAGGATATTAAATCTTGTTATCAAAGAGGTTGTTAAGAAAGAAATTTTAAAGTGGTTAGATGTTGGAATTATCTACTCTATTTCAGATAGTACATCTGCTAGTCCAATTCACTGTGTTCCTAAGGAAGGAAAAATAAATGTAATTGTGAATGAGCATAATGAGTTAATATGTAATAGAAAAGTTACAGGGCGGCGAATATGCATTGATTATAGAAAATTAAATCTTTCCACTAGGAAAGATCATTTTCCACTACCCTTTCTAGATCAAATTATGGATAGACTAGCTGGGCATAAATACTTTTATTTTCTGGATGGTTATATCGATTATCTTCAAATTTAAATATCTCATGAGGTTCAAGAGGAAACAACATTGACCAGTCTTTATGGTACTTTTGTTTTTAGAAGAATTCCCTTTGGTTTACGTAATGCCCCTGCTACATTTTAAAGATGTATGAGCGAATTTTTTTTTGATTTAATTGGGATTGAAGTCTTTATGGATGACTTTCAGTGTTTGGAACTTCATTTAACTCATGTTCAAAACATTTATCTAAAGTTCTTAAGTGTTGTGAAGAAACAAATTTAGTCCTTAACTGGGAAAATGCCAATTTATGGTAAGAGGAGGAATTGTATTAGGTCATGAAATATCAGAAAATTGTATGGAAGTAGATCTTGCTAAAATTCAAGTGATCGCTAATTTACCTTATCCAACAACTTTAAAAGAAATTAGGAGTTTTTTAGGACATGCTCGATTCTACAGTCAATATATTAAAGACTTTTCAAAGATTGCTAAGCCTTTATGCCAATTACTGGAGAAATATGCAATTTTCAATTTTGATGAGGAATGCCTAAAAGCTTTTAAATTATTAAAAGAAAAATTAATCACTGCACCAATTATAGTTTCTCAAAATTGGGAAAAACTTTTTGAACTTATTTGTGATGCAAATGATTATGCTATTGGAGCTGTTTTAGGACAAAGATATGATAAAATTTTCAAAGTTATTTACTATGCTAATAAAAATCTTAATGAAACTCAAATTAATTATACAACAACTGAAAAAGAATTTTTAACAATAATATATGCCTTTGATAAATTTAGATCATATTGGATTGGAACTCATTGTATAATGCATACAGATCATTCTACTATTAAGTACTTAATGAAAAAGAAGGATACTAATCGAGACTTATAAGATGGATTCTTCTTTTACAAGAATTTGATTTTGAAATAGTAGATTGGAAGGGAACTGAAAATGAAATTGTTGATCATTTGTCCAGGCTTAAATTAGAAAAACCACTCTATTTTGAAAATGAAATTAATGAACATTTTCCAGATGATAAATTTCTCACTGTAAATGAGTCGCGTGTTCTGTGGTATGCCGACATTGTGAACTATATTGTTAGTGATCTTAAACCCTAAGGAATGACATACCAACAAATGAGGAAATTTATTTCTGAAGCTAAGACTTATATTTTGGATCCCATATTTGAATAAACAAGAAAAGGATATGATCATTCGATGATGTGTACCATTAGAAGAAACTTATGAAATTATCCAAAAATGTCATAATTTTAATTTTGGGAGACATTTTGGTGTTGATAAAATAACATACTAAATTCTACAATCTGGATTTTATTGACCTACAATTTTTAGAGATGTTAATGCTTATATCGAAACTTGTGATAAATGTCATAGAGTAGGTAATATTTCTAGAAGAAATGAGATACCCCCTAATTATATTCTAGAAGTTGAAATATTTAATGTTTGAGGATTAGATTTCATGGGACAATTTATACCACCTTTCGAAAAATTATATATTCTATTAGCAGTGGACTATGTATCCAAATGGATAGAAGTTGTTGCTTTACCTCGATGTGATGCTCAAAGTTTTGCAAAATTTTTGAAAATGAACATATTTTGTAGATTTGGGATGCCAAGAGTTATCATTACTGATGGGGGAAGTCATTTCAGAAATGCCATTATGGAGAAGTTATTAAAGAGATATCATATAAATCATAAGATTGTTACTGCTTATCATCCTCAGATAAGTGGTTTGGCTAAACTATCTAATAATGAAATTAAAAGAATTATGGAAAAGTTTATGAATCCAATAAAAATTGATTGATCAGTCAAACTTGATTATATTTTGTGGGCTTATAGGACTGCACATAGAACTCCTATAGGAATGTCCCCATATAGGCTAATATTTGGGAAAGCTTGTCACTTACCACCTGAACTTGAGCATAAAGCATATTGGGCTACTAAAGAGTTCATGTATAATTTAAAAGATATTGGTAAGAAAATATTGTTACAATTAAATGATCTTGAAGAGATAGGGAATGAATCTAATGTGAGTGCTAAGATTTATAAAGAAAAGATAAAAATGTGCCATGATCGAAAGATTCTTACTAAAAATTTTCAGCCAGGGCAACAAGTTTTGCTATATAAGTCCAGGCAAACTTAAGTCCAGGTGGATGGGCCCATTTGTTGTGATAAAAGTTTATCTATATGAAGCTGTGGATATTAAAGATCCTAATTCTGAGAAAATTTTTAAAGTGAATGGAAATAGAATGAAATCTTATTATATAGGGGATCAACATAAATATAATGATGAAATGATGTTGGGTCAACCAGAATGAGCACTGTTTATGTCTGGCTGACGGCGTAAAACCAAGCTCTTTATTGTAGGCAACCCATAGTTATCGGTGTGTTTTTGCTTTGATTGTTGCTTTGAGTCTGATTAAGAAACTTGGGGTAGTATTTTTGAGTTTATTATGTGTTATTAATGATTTTTAGACTTTATTTAGTTACCTAGACATATTAGAATGAGAATTTGGACGTAAAGTTGACTGGTGCAAAAAAGTGCACTGGCGCTTAAGCGCGACAGTTTAATCACATGTGCAAATTTCAATTTCTAGAAGGTATAACTGCAATTTAGTAGGAATAAATGTGTCTTGGCAGTTTCTAGTCGTGTTTAGAAGTTATGAGGGGGAATTAGGCCTAAAAATAGAAGGGGTTTATGAAGGAATTTCACCTCGGATTATTTTTAGCCCTAAAATTCTAAGAAAGAGAGAGATTTAGAGAAAAGGTCTTCATGGGAGATGGACTTGAAGAAGAAGGTAGAAGTCATGAAGAAGAAGTTCATTAGTCAAAGTGCATAGGAGATGTATAACAGTTTCTTAGCCGTTAGTATTGAAGGGATATCGGAGAAGATCAACAAGATGGAGAAAATTATATTTGTATTAGAGACTAAGGTGCTTGAATTGCATGCTCATCTAGAACATATTGGGTGGAAACTTAGTACGCAATTCACCATACCAGTTATATAGAGGAAGTGGATAAGACGATGTTCCTTAAGCAAAGTGGATCAAAGATGGTAGCATTAGAGCTCGTCACCACCTTCTATTTTATCAACTCTATATTCCTGGAGAGACTACTAAAAGACAAGAACTCATTCCTTCTAATGAAGAATTACATTAAGTTACGTGTTAGGAATTGTGTTTGGAGTCATGTTTTTAAGTGTGTTAGTGTTTATGTCTTGTGTTTAGTGTTTGTGTCACTTATATGTTTAATTGTAAATGTGTGTTAAATGTTTTGTACTTAGAAAAATTTTCTCATCCAAGATTATTTGGAGAGAGGACTAAGTGTTAAATGTGTTTGTACTTGTTTGTGAATTAATATAAGTTTATTTTTATGAAAATTTATGTTATTTTTAGCCTCAAATTGAATTAATTATTATGGATAATTTTGAGAGAGAAGGGAGTTCTAGAAAATAAAAATTGTCATTTAAGGGCTATGAGACCATTTATGGGTGGACTACTTAGGCTAATAGTGCATTTTACTTACAATTAAAAAATTTAAAAATTTTGCATTGGTGCGTAAGCACCACATCTCGCGCTTAAGTGCGAGCTAACCCAAGAGGCAGGTGCCTAAGCGCCACTTACCCGGGCTTAAGCGTCGGTTCACAAAAACCGGCTTGCGAACGATTAAAAGTAAATTTTAAGCTCGAAAATACCATTTTTAACACCTCCTATCTTCTTCCCCAACTCAAAATCACAATTTTAAAGGCTAGGGAAGTGGAATTTTAAGATTTCTTGGTGGAATCGAGTGAGATTTGCTAGATCCAATTTCTTTAAGGTAAGTGCTTTTCTTCTATGAAAAAAATTTAGATTTTCACCATATATTTTGAGCACATTTGGAAGATTTAAAAAATTTACTATTCATGATGAAAAGTGAAGAAAAATCTATGGAAATTGCTTGAGAAGTTTAGTTAGTGCTTTTGGAAGTTTAGTTTAGTGATTTAAACTTGATTTTAAAAGTTAATTTTGGAATTTATCATATTTGTAGAATGACACCAAAAATGAAAAGGAGTAGAGGAATGAGCCTATTTGATTCAAGCAAGTTTGTCAGTTTGAAAGCTTAAGATCGATATAGTGACACTCTGTAGTCACGAAAATTGATTCAGGAACGATGTTTCAAGAGTCCGGGTGGAGAGGTAGAAGACCTGATAGTCCGCTGATAGTGGGAATAGTTTTGTTGTTTCTCTACCATCGTAGTGATTTTTGTTGTGAGGGAGTTTTATGAAAATCTCCCAGAGGCTGAAGACGATCGAGTTATGGTTAGAGGGAAGCTGATACCTTTTACTATAGAGGTAATCAACTTGTTTTACCTTTTATCACCGGAGATTTTATGTTTTTATGCAAATTATAGTCATAATGAAGCGGAGTTAGTTGAGATTATTTCATATTTGACTTTTGGGAGAGGACTTTAGAAGATTACCAATGAGAGGAGAGTAAATTTCCCAAATTCAAAATTATGTGATCTTCGAAGGCCTGACACTAATTCATTTTTTCTTGTCTGCTTCAAACCAATCATCTTAGTGAAGTGACCAGAGAGAGAGCAACATTGAATTACTGTATTCACGAGGGAAAACCCATCAACATAGGGGCTTTGATCTATCACACTATCATCAGTTCTACTGCTACTACTACTACTGTAGGTATGGGATTTGCTTCCTTGATATTTTCATTATGCGAGCAGGCTGGAGTGAAGTATGATAGTTGGGAGGAAGTTATGTTACCTCTAAAGCCCATTACAAAGGTGAATGTGAAGACTTATTCTAAGCATTCAATTTTTAGATGGAGAGGAGGATTTTCTAGAAGTTATGAATTAGAGACGTCTGCTGCATCTACCTCTGCTGCATCTTCATCACGACCATCTACTTATTGTGCTTCTACATCTAGAGGTGATACCCAGACTCAGGATTAGTTATTGCAGAAGATGATGGAAAATATCAATTTTACCACAGATAAGGTACAAAATTTAGAGCATTTTACAGTTCATACTGATAGTTATAATAGAAGGAAGAGTGATTATGAAGAGAAATTCCACTAATCTTTGGAGAGCCTGATTAGAGGTGAACAAGAAGTGCAATTTCCTCCATATCCTCGATATCCTGATTATGAACCTGCAGAAAAATGGTACACCGGTGATTCTAAGGTTGAAGAGTAGAGCTGAGAGATTCATTTTACGGTTGTAATATGCTGTGAACGATGTGGTCTGAGCTTGCTACATTTGCATCTGTGTGTTGTTTTGGACTATGATTTATTTTATTTTGAATTTTTATGTTCTCTTGTTGCTGTGATTGTTGTGTTAGATAGTATTTCATTTTATTTTTAAATTTTAGGGCAGTAGCTGTTTTTTGTGTTTATTACTGCGATTTTGTTCGTTTAGAACTTAACTTAATTTCATATATGTTATAAAGTCGAAAGTCTTGCTAGCTTAGATCTTAAACTTGAAATTCAGAAACTACTGCCCTGTATTTTATTTTATCATGTTAGTGTGTTGTTTGCTTTCATACCCATTGTTTAGAAATCTATTGAATCTCTACATGTTAAACAAAAATGAAAATATAGAAAATTTGATCAAAAATTAATTTTACTCTTGTCTTTAGTTTTATACTTGTATAATTAGGATGTTAAAATTCCTGTTAGCATGTTATTTCAATTTTCATTTCCGGCGGATATAATTATCTGATGCCAAACTGTTTATTCTGTTAAAAATTTAAGTTTGTGGGGATGAAAAACATTTCCAAAACTAGAATTTTATTTGTTCTCAAATGTACTACAAGTGAATTTAATTTAAAAAAAAATTGATTATGTATATGAAGTTTTATTAGGGAAGTAAAATTTGATTTTAGATATGAGTAAGAAAATTTATTTAAAATTTTAAGTAATGAAGAAAAACTTTAAGTTAAAAATTTTTAGTATAGAAAATGATTAATATAAGTTACTATCTTTAGCAAGAAAAATTGCATTTTTGAAAAATTTAGATAATTTAGACTTTTATTTTTAATAATTAAACTTATTTTATTAA
Organism: Phalaenopsis aphrodite; assembly: GCA_003013225.1. Classification (NCBI taxonomy): domain Eukaryota; kingdom Viridiplantae; phylum Streptophyta; class Magnoliopsida; order Asparagales; family Orchidaceae; genus Phalaenopsis; species Phalaenopsis aphrodite. The sequence continues at coordinate 217,373 of NEWO01000242.1, read as the reverse complement.
AATGATTTTCAAAACTATTATTATATATATAAGTAAAAGTTTTATATCAATACTTTACTTTATGAAAGGAGAAGTGGAATTCAAGATCATTAAAGGTTTATTCAGATATAGTAATTCTTGCCTGAAAAGAAAAAGAAAAGAAAATAAAAAAAAAAGAAAAAGAAAAGAAATGTAAGGGAGGAGAAGGTTGAGGATTAGTGCCTAATCAAAAAATTATTCTACATTTGATCTTTTTAAAGTATAAAACTTGATAAAATCTTAAGCTTATGAATATAATATAGTAAGTAAAATTAATTTTAATAAAAATTTTTACGTAGATAAAATAAAAGAACTAAAATCTAAATTTTGAGAACTTACAATATTTCTAAATTAGATAGGATCTTGTATTTTCATAGTTCTTAACATTTAAAATTTTCAAACTTTAAGTTGGCCTCATTTACTAATTATTATTTTTTAAATGGACTACTATATTTTTAAATCTAAATTTTAGTAACTCCTAAAGAAACTCATATACATATCATACATATTTGGTTTTTAAAGATTGAAGTGTCACTTGAGGACAAGTAACATTTTAAATTTGGGGGATTTTGATACATCTAAAATATATAGTGTTGTTAGACATATTTTTATACCTATTTTTTAGATATTGTGCTTTAATGGAAGGTATTTTTGTATTTTTCTTGTAGATATAAGTAAAAAAGGAAAAAAATGCTTAAAAGAGTAAAAAAGGATAAAATTCGGAGCAAAAAGGTGAAAAATTATGCAAAAGAGTTTTGGTGCCTACGCGCCAAATCCGACGCTTAAGCACCGGTTAAACAGAGAAGGCCATGCCTAAGCACCGAGACCCCGCGCTCAAGCTCCAGTGGTAGTTACTAGACGAGTAAAATTGGTTTTCATAAATTTCGAAGAGGTTTCTGAGGCACCCATTGGAGTAATAGGTGGTTGTAACCACCATGAACAAAAATTATCATGAAAGGATGCATCTCTTGGGAAAATACATCGAATCAAGACATATTTTGAAGAGATCCCAGAGCATCTATTGGAAAACTATAAAATATAGAAGAGAGGACTTAGAAAAGAGTCCAGAAAATATTGGCAAGTTTTGAAAGTTCTTTTATGGGGAGTTAGTTTGGAGAGATTTTCAGGAACCACTTTTTATTTACTTTATCATTTATGTTATTTTGTTTTGAGTGATTGTAAAATAGAAGAGATTCAAAAGAACTTCAAGAGTTTTGTGGAAGACTTGAGATAAGTTTTTATCTTTTTGTTTTAGACTACTTTTGGTTTTAATCGAAACTTGTTGGTTTGACAATGATTTCTTCTTTTAAAGTAAAGCGTGGTTTTGTTTTCTCCATGAATTATGAGTAGTTTTCTTTATTTTTCTTCTTAAAATAATAAGTAATTAAGTTTTGGATGGAAGTTGTGGAGAGTATTGATCTTTAATGTTCTAAGAAGTTGTGATGATTTAAATCCATGCCTTTATTTACTTCTTGATTTGGCCAATCCAGATGTTAAAATTTGTTGTGATAACATGTAAGAACCGGGCTGGTATTGTCTCAGTCAACAATTGGAAAAAATCACATGAGCTTGTATGAATGAGAATTTAGTTCATATGATTGAGTGCAAATAAATAGGAAAATATGCATTGATGGGTGTAGAGTTAGAGGACTTTAAAGTGACAGGTTAAAGCCCCCAACTTGGTTTA
>NEWO01000242.1:174337-213940 GCA_003013225.1 Phalaenopsis aphrodite | reverse complement strand
CAACAATTGCAACTAAATTAAGTCATCTCCATTGGATGATCGGGAATTTCTCGGAGGAGGTATCCTACGATTGCTAATGAGATTTCCCACGGTCTAAATAAAAGTATGGAGCTCATTAAGTTGAGTTTAGTAAATTCATTTGGACTAAGTGAATCCGATAGAAAATAGTGGTGTCGGAACGAGGGAACCGTAGGATCCTAACCAATGTCGCTTCTAATCAACTTTTATATTCCCCATAAATTTTAAAGAACCGTAACCATAAGGACATTTGATTTGACATCATAACTTCACACACTAGAAAACTTAAACTCTTTATGGCAAGGAGCTTGGAGCTAGCATTTCAAATCAAACCAAACCCTTAACAAATTTCTAACGAGCAAATCCTTAACCAAAATAGTGTCGATAGCTTCTGGCGACTCCGCTGGGGAATTTCTACTCTCTCTATTTAAATTAGGGAACATTATCTTCATATATTGGTAATGTATCCATGTCTCTTATGGACCAGATTACCCTTCGTCTGTTGACATGCTTCACCCATTTCTTTTCTGGGGAAGCACGGTCAACTCTTTTGGACTTTAGGACCGTCTGTTTTGGCATCTTCAAACAGAGAGGTTCAGGAGTTCATTACGGATTTTTTATCTTTGTGAGGGGTCCCTCACTGGATCCTAAACTTCACTTCCCCTAATAAGTGTGTTGCTGGACTAGTTCCACCTGGACATTATGCATCGTAAAGATGGTCACGCACTAGGTCCTAAACTTCACTTCCTCCCTTTGAGCTTAGTTTGCTATTTGGAAATTCAAATCGAATTGTGTCATGCTACGCTTGCTCTTTCTTATTTAATCAAGTAAATTCTTCTACTTTCAAATTATTTTACTAAATTTAAAACCTTTACAAACTAAAAATAATATAACAAAATTTGCTCAGTCTACGGATCGACCTTTGTTAATTTTTTGTGTTTTCACTAGAATTACAAGGTATTGGCGAAATAGCTAAACTCGGAGCTTTCTTTTTGAAGTTACTGTAACATTATTTTCGAAGCTCACCTTTTCTTGCAATTTGCCAACAAGCTGTGATGCTTGCAATGCCGCTACCACCATCAAGTTTGGGACTGGATTTGACGAACTTGAAACCCCATTCATTGTAATGAAGGTCGCTGATCTGGAAGTTCAGGAACCCTCTGCTGAAATTAACCTGAACTATTGTAAGGAATTCCCTTCTTGCAAAAAGGTGAAAATTGTTACTCCCCCGACACCTGCCAAGCATGTTATTTCTACTTCCGTAAAGGGAAAAGAAATTATTATTGTAGAAGATGAAACAGAGAAGTTTACCGTCCCTCCATCAGGATTTGAAATCGGGTCGAGTTCAAAGTTTGCACCAGTAACTCAACCACATAGGAAGAATCGCAGTCGAAAAGCTCGAAGGGTAGCTATGACCCAAACTTTAGAAAAAGTATGGGATGATGAGTTTGCTCACAAGGAGGAATTTGGATGACTCGAGACCACTCCACTTCTGTAAGGGAGTAGGTTCAATCCCTTAATGGATACTAATGGGTATGAAAGTATCTAGAGGATCATTGCTACTTTATGCTCACCTCATGGACACTGTGGGGAGAGAAAGAATCCTGTTCCTATCACCTGAGTCAGCGCAGTTTTCCAGAGACTGGCCATCAGCGAAGGTTGTTCAGTTGGCGAGTTACTTAAATGAGTGGGAGGTGTAGTATCTCCTCACATAAAGAAAGAAATTCTAAGGGACGTCAGATCTATTAGGCAATCTCAAAAGTCAACTGAAGCTTTTCCTGATCGTATTCCCGTCTTGTTTCACCTAGGAAGTAGAGTTAAACTGTTACTACTACAGATTGTGTTACCTATGCAACTCCAAAGTCTATAGAACATCAACCGGTCAAGTAACGTCAACCGCCTAGGGAGCACACACCTCTCCGACAAGTTTATACCTCTATTGAGATACCCCATCTCAAGAAATAATCGTCAAGAAAGAGGGTGTGGTTACCCAAAGTCACCATACCAATACAGTCTACTGAGCCTGTAGAGCAGAATGATAAGGTGGAACAAAAGTTTGAAGCACCCAATGTCGTCGCAGCTATTGCTACAGAATTTGATAAACAAATGAGGGAGGTTCAAGAAAATCATCAGGGTCTCGAGGAAGTCCATAAAGCAATAATCAAAGAAAAGGTCAAAAAGTTCAAGGTTGAGTTTTCCGAGCTAGCTAGAGAACATGGTGTAACCTTTAATGATCTTGATGAGGATTTTGATTTTAATGATTATCTAAAAGAAGACTTCATGGATATTCATGTCATCAAGAGTAGAGCCGCTTCATCAGCATGCTATGTCCAACCTCTCATTGAAGGGAACGCCACAGATGATTTACGAAAGGCAATTTTTTTAAGAGATGAGAAAATTAGTCAAATGGAAAAGTGAATGGATGAGATGGTGGCCACCATGACTACAGTTAATGTACAATTCCAGTCACAGAAGGTAGCTTCTCAAGAAGTTAACCAGCCTAAAATAATCCATATTGCCGACGAATGAAGAGAAGTTGCTTCCGCTAATGGAGAAGAGCAACAAAAGAAAGATTCCTCACCAAATATCATGGCTGAGAAAGATTTTAAGCAATTGATTGAACAAGAAGTTCGAGTGGCCTTAGCCTAATCTAAGGGTGGTGCATTGATTTCAAGGGGTAGACCTTACCCAGAGGAATTTGTTGTCGTGCCATACCCTAAGAGTTTTGTGTCACCGAACTTCAATATATTCGATGAGACTGAGAATCCAAGGCAACATCTAGCACATTTTCGAGCCAGTTGTGGAAACACAGAAGGTAATGAAGCTTTACTCTTCTGAAATTTTGTTAGCAGCCTGTTAGAGATTTCTTTTGATTGGTATGTCGAGCTACCTAACGGATCAATTAAGAGGTTCACCAAATCAGAGCAGTTGTTTGTAAAGATTTTCACTAAAGTACAGCACCATGTTTCTATTAGTGACCTCATAATAGAGAAGCAAAGACCCAACGAGACTCTAATAGACTACATCTTGAGGTGGAGAAACCTTAGCATGAAGTGTGAACCTCAACTACAGGAACAACATGTAATTGAGATTCAACTCAAGAGCATACATTTGTAGGTAGCATTCAAGCTCAAGGGACTCACCATCAAGTCCTTCGAGAAATTGTTAAGCAAAACCTACATTTTATAAGAGGAAGTTAAATATATTGATTCTCAAGAGAAAGTAGAGAAATTTAGGACAACCCGAGCATTTGAAAAGAGGCCTGAAATAGTGAAAACGGTTAATAAAGGAAAGCAACCAATAAAATACAAGCAGAGCATTCTCACCAAAATTCTAAAAAATTCTTACAACATGTTCAACAACAAGTATAACAATTTGGACAATCGAGTCAACAATTATACCAAAGAGGATCATACCAGACGGAAGGTCAAATCTTTCAGAATGAAGGTGAAGAAAATATTCCTTCAAAGATGGGACTGTGCCAAAGATGTTTAGAAATTTAATGAAGAAGCCTGAGTTCAGGTTGTCAGAACCAAAGAAGCTAGAAGAGGTTGATAAGAAAGATAGTCCCAATTTTTGTCTCTACTATAGAATGTTGGGGCATACAATAGAAGGTTGTTTCATCTTCAAAGATTGGCTCGAGAGGAACTTTAAAGAAGGAAACATAACAATTCTGAAAGAGTATTTGAAAGAGTCTGAAAAATGTTCTCCGAATATGATTACGGCCAAGCCAGTAATCCCAATAGAACCATATGCAGAAAAAGACGGATGGAGCATAGTTTGGAGCAAGTCATCCAAGAAGATACTGGATCAGATTCAAATCGCTTCAGCTCAGACAGCCATTCAGGGTCTTTAACCTGCCTAGCGCAAGTTAGAGATTTTATTAGAGAAATCACCACAATCAGAAGAAAAGAAAAAGAGCAACGTCGTGAAGATCAATAGTGCGGGGGGTAGGATAGGGGTTGCCTTTTCTAGGTTGGTTGTCTCAGAATTAGGAGAGAAAATCCTCAAACCTTTGACCATGTATGATTATCTTTTTGTCCCACTGGAGTATTATGAATATAATGATTATGATTTCAGCTATATTTTGGTTGTTATAATGATAACGTAACTGATTTTGTTTAATCTAAATGCAATATTGATTCTCAAAGTGATCCTCAAATTGTACTTGAGTTTAATAAAATCGTTAATGCAAATGAAGAAGATATTGACAATACCAGTTACAATAACAGCGGGAGTGAGGGAGTAGTCCTCGAGTACCACAGTGCACCGCTTACCATTAGTTTGGATCTCTCCAATGAAGAAGGAATATCAGAAAATAGCATCTCGGGAAGGAGAGATTACAGAATTAAATCTTAGGAGCGGGAAAATATTACACTCAAGGTCAGCTCTAGTGGATAAAGGAAAAGAAGTAGTCACTCAAGAAGAGCAACCTCCACCTCAAAATCAGAGGATTATACAAGTTTGATTACAACATGCTAGCTCAACTTAGAAGGTTGCCGACCAAACTAAGCATTTACGAATCTCTAATCCTGTCAAAGAAAATGAGAGAATCTCTGGTTATAGCCTTATTCGACCCAGAGATTTGCTTAGCGCAGTTGACCAGCACATCCTCGGATGAAGTATGTTTGTTAAAAGAATAGTCTGGGATAACATTTACGAATAAAAACTTATTGCTTGGTACCACTGACCATAACAGACCACTCTAAATCTCTATCAATATCGGTAAATTTGTATTATTCAGAGTCTTGGTAGATCTGTGAGCATCACTAAACTTAATGAGTCTACGGACGTTAGCATATTTGGATATTGAAGTTCAAGAGCTTACATCCAACAAAATGATGTTAAGAGGATTTAATCAGAAGGGAGAAAGAGCTCTGGATCAATTACATTGTTAATGAAAGCTGGAGAACTAGTAACAACTAAAAAATTCCATATCATCAATGCAAAGACTTCTTTCAATGCTCTACTTGAAAGAACATGGATTCACGAGCATAATATGGTTCCGTCATCATTACATCAATGTATCAAATATTTCAAGGAAGGAGAAGAACATTGTATTAAATGAGACTTACAACCATTCTCAGTTCATGAAGTATGCACTCATGAAGACGCCGCCTACTACGCACCTCCAAAGAAAACATTCTTTTCTTGTAATGCCGTGACAGATGAAATGGAAGATTTATAAGAATAAAAAAGAGGAGGCCATTCAATTCTGTTTCAAAAATCTATTATCGTCTCTTCACAATGAGGTGATAGAGGTTCTTTTAGCTCATACACCCGAGATCGAGGCCGGGGACGTGGGCGAGGTAGAACCAATATGATTGTTGAACGAACTAGGCTGACCATCAACATCAACATGGAAGAAAGTTTCGAGGGAGAAATGATGATGATACGACAAAAGAAGCCTCATTACAATATCTCCTTGGAAGACATGGAAAGAGATAAATATGAGTCGATTTATAATCGGATCAGTCACTATGTGAATGCCATGACCCTTAATTTGAACTATCCTGAGAAGGTTGAAAGTTTAAACGTCAAGAAAGTCCATAGTGATGCTTTGAAATTGATGAAGTTTTACCATGCTTCTCCTTCTAATGATCTTGAAAATCATTTAAATTTGGATGATGATTCTAATAAATTAATGGAATTACCTTTTGGTTACTTTTCCCCTTATGTACATGTGAGTACTATTTTTGGTTAAGGAGTGCCCTTTAGAAGGCGTCGCTCGCCGGAATTGAAATCCCGTCGCCCACTTCGGAAGGACATTTAATTGATATATATATATATATATATATATATATATATAGAAAAATATGAAATCAAACCGACCCCATATTTTTCACAGTTTAAATGAAAGAGCATTATACCTCAAACTCTGTATTTATCCCGAAAGATAAACACAAGACTTGAGGATGAGACTCGAACAAATAAACTAAAAAATATATGACATTCATTTGGTCTACAAAACCATTTTATTTGCTAACAAATTCCCCTATTTAATATGAAAAATGTTTATATTAAGTCCTATAGTGACTTCGGTCATTTGTCAGCAAATATAGTTCTATAGTGATTTCGGTCATTTTTCATATTAAATATTAAGCTGGGCTACATAAGGGCAAGCCCCTATAGTTAATTACATCTTAAATGTTTATATTAAGTTGTTTATACCCAAAACATATCTCGTTGAATGGTTTGGTATTAAGACCCTATAGTGAATGACCGGAGGATAACAGACAACTCCTTAAGCCCCTATAGTGAATGACTTAAATGCTTAATATGCTAGTCTATAAACTAAATAGTCTTTTCATTAAGTTGGGTCTGTAGTTAATCCCCTTTAGCACCTCTTTATATTAATCGTTGAATGGTTTCGTATTAATCTAATCCTTTGGGCAAGCCCTTATAGTGAATGATCGGAGAAATGTTTATATTATGCTGTGTTCGGAAAAACATCCTATAAGGGCAAGCCCCTACAGTTAATTACATTGTAAATGATCGAAGTCACTTAAGAAACTCTTGATAAAAATCAAGAAATATTATCTTCAAAGAGGTCGAAAGGATAGGAATTTTCAACGAGATCTGATAAAGAGGTGCTAAAGGGGAATGGTTAAAATTGGAACATTTTGTCATAGAGTTCAAAGGAGGAAGAACTAGGTGATGTCATAAATCTGGAGGAGAACCTCGGTGACTTCCCAGTGTATCCTAATGTGGCTTCAGTTTTGAGGAGAAATTATTTGAATGTTTCATCCTGCCAATTTTATTATCTAGGACTTACATTTGTGTGAAACAATCACACAAATAGCCTGGAAGATGAGAGGGTTTAGGTCGTGATGGACGACAACCTCAAAATACGAAGACGAGTTAGGTCTTATCTTGTATAGTAGAGCCACACAAAGGACTAAAGAAAAGGTTGAGGATTTATAACGCACTAGGCAAACGATCTGAAAATCCTATGGCTTGGTTGTTTAATTCTAAGGAAGGAAATTGATTTAGTTGATGTAGAAGTGTTTTGTTGTTGAAGATGGTTGTGCTGCCCACCATGCTAGCTCCAAGCTTCTTGCCGTGAGGAGTTTATGTTTTCTAGTGTCTCAGGTTATGATGTCAAATCAAATGTCTATATGGTTAAATTTCTTTAAATGTTATGAGGTATGTTAAGGTTGACTAGAGCGACACCGGTTAGGATCCTACGGTTTCCTCATTCTAGTACCACTATTTTCTATCAGATTCACTTAGTTCAAATAAAACTACTAAGCTAACCTTAATGAATTCCATATTTTCATTTAGGCAGTGGAAAATTTCGTTAGCAACCGTAGGTTACCTCCTCCGAGGGATTCCCGATCACCCGATAGATTCGTCTTAATTTCGTTGCAATTGTGGTTTCGTGATGTTTGTGATAAAATTTTTTGTTGTCTTATATTTTGATTATTATGGAGGTAATTTTTATCTTGGTTGATTTTAGTTTTGGTTATGGTTTTATGGCTATCCTAGCAGTTTTAAGTTTTCATGCAGGATGACATCGTTGTTTAACATGTAAGTTTGAAATAAAATGTACAAGAAGGTAAATGTATTAATTTAAAAGTGTACCTGTCGAGTCTTCTCTCTCCACCACCTGAACGGTTAATACTTGCAAGTGTTGCAGAAAGGTTTAAGTTATAAGAGTAGATGGAAGTTTACCTACCAAACCCTAAGTTATGATTTTATCAAATCTCGAAAGATCCTAGTTGATAATTTTAGAACAAAATATGGTAAGACCAATTTGCCCTTCAGAATATCCAATAGATTTCAAAATGTTCAAGGTGTTGCCCTAAATCATTTTGAATATCTCTTGAAAGTTCCCGAGTTCATTTTGATCTTATCATAATGTTTCAATAATCATGTGAGGGTTGAGTGTGGCTACCCCATTGCTCATTGAAGCTTAACAATTTAATTATCTCAAGGATAGGATACTCGATTAGTCAATTGATCTTCTATTTAAAAGTTATGTGAGTGGGTGTCCTTAAGACATGTTTGAGTCCTTTAAAATTGTGGTGCCCGGAGTTAAAGTCAGGCTTGTAGTGCTTAAAGATGTTAATCACCAACCATATCAATTTGAGTTTAGATATCAAAACTATGTCACTATCGAGCCTTTAACAGTCATAATGAGTGAAATGGTGGTTTTCAAAGTTTTGATTTAAGTGTCATATTTCCTTATTAAATGATCACATCATCCTTAACTTTGGGCTTAAGAAAAGTAAATTATCTATTTTTGGCTTATGACCATCACCTAAGAATCATTTGATCTTTAATTGACTTCCAAGTCATGAAGATTAGGAGAATTATACTTTTAATGATGTTGTTCATTTAAATCATCCAACCATGATTATTAAGATCAATATTACTCTTTTTCCATTTGATAATCCTAAATTTTATTAAGGCACCAAAGTCTTAAATTACTACTTTGCCCTTGGGGTACTTCACCTCATAACTCATTAAACACAACTCAAATGATTTTGAGGGTTTAGAGTATCATATCCATGAGGTAATTATGATATTAGATGAGGATATATGGACCTCTCAAAATTTTATATAATTTAGATAACTATTTAAATCCAGAAAATATGATTTTTAAAAGGTGATTTATTTAGCTTCTCAAAAAGTTTTTATTTATGAGAAAATTATCATAGGATTCCTTAGGTCAGAGAAATATTTAGGTAAAATTTCATGATTTCTTTTGAATTAAATTATTATTATTATTATTTTAGTTTAGATTAATTTTCATGATTTATTTTAAATAAAAAATAGTGTTTTAATTACAAAAATTATTTTTATATTTTTATTAGACTTCTCTAAATTTAGAAAACTCACAGAATTACATTTTATATTTTTGTGATTTTCAATTTATTTATTATAATTATTTTAGTGAGAAAATAAAGAAAATTCACTTTTAAGCTTTTTAATATTTATTTTTAACTTAGGAGAATTAAAAAAATTATGTTATTGAGCCCCATGTGATCGGTAAACAGTTAGGGACATTTTGAAATATTTTTGTATTTTTTGAATTTTTATTTATTCTTAATTATTTTAAATTCAAAATGAGGCTCAAAATCAAGTAATTTACCAAAAATTAAATTTTATTTTTCCTAAGTGCCTCTGATCACAAAGAACTGAGAAAATCACTTTTCAAAATTTTTTTAAGTGTATTTAATTTATTATAATTATTTTTATATAAAAATACAAGCTTTCGTAAAAAAATTAACTTTAGTGCTTAAACTAAACCAAATAATTTTCAAATTTTTACATTGGGTAGATATGATTTTTATGAACAATGTGGAGTTGATTTTGTTAATTTTTTATATGTATTAATTTACACGAATTGATACAAGGTGTTCACATTTAACTAAGTATAGAAATTTACAAAATGATTCAAAGCATCACAATATTTTTCCTAGACTTCCGTGACCATAGGAAAACTATTAAAATTATTCTCATAATTTTTCAAGTGATGTTTTGATTTACCTACAAAATGGTCATCTTAGCTTGAGAATTAGGGTTAGAAGCATAGAGATGCTCGCTGACCTTGGAAAAATCAAAGAACATCCCCTTTGTGATGAGGAATAAACTCTAAAAATCTCAAGCCATGGTGAGCACTTTTTAGTCATGGAGAGTTAAAAAACCACAGAGGGTATTTAATTAATTTAAAATCATATCTTTGAAAAATAATTTTTATTTTGGTCCACATTATTCTCCTCTATTTACTAAGAAAGAGGGTATTTTTTTTTATTTTTATGATTTTTCTAGAGAAAGAAATGGATTTTTGAAGTTTAGGCATAAAATAATTCAATAATCCCATATTTTTATACTTATCCATGCTGCGCCAACTCATCCTCATCCGCTCCGAAGGCTCCACGTGCCGCTCCACCATTTGATGCCACCAACCACATAGCCTCCATACGGACCTCACTTTATGCACATGGATTTGTCTGGTCTGATATCCTCTATCCGTTGAATACACGCGTGATCGGATGGCTCTCTGTTATCGTCTCCACGTGGCCTAAATCGTGAGTCGTTCGTACTAAAACCTTAAGATCTTGGCCTAGACTCAACCAAATTGAATGGGGTTTATTTCTAAACCTTCATCTACTCAAGAATAACCTATCTATAAAGATTATCTAGTCTGAAATATAATAAGTACGTATGGAGAGTAGAAATAAGCTCGGATTAGGGTTAGGGTTCAATACCTTTGTTTGAGAGGGGAAGCCTCATTCAGATGGTTATGGTAGCTTTGATTGGTCCCAACAAACCTCCGGATGAAGTCCCAAGCCTTGGTGAATGGTCTAGGTATGAATTTAATCAAGGTGATTTTCAGGTGTTGATCTAGAGCTAGGTTAGAGGTTTTTTCAGAGGGGGCTTTTGTAGGGAATCAACTTCTATCACTGTGGAGATGGTGTGTGCATAGATAATTAGAGATTGGTGAGCTGTGGACTGTGGAGGGTTCGGTCCTGGTTTTGGCAGAAATTTGAGCTCAAAATTGAGCTTCCGCAGTGGGGATTATCAAGGGAAAATGGTGGGTTTGAACTGAGGAGGTCTTAAGGATTCTCTAAGAGCAATTTGGTAGAGTTTCCTTAAGAAAATATCAGTTCTTTTTTTTTCCCATGGAGGTGAGGTTTAAATTTAATGGCCTAGGGTGGCTGTCATGGTCAATTGAGGGGTGCAAAATGGTGCTTAGGTTGAGGGTTTTGAAGTGATAGAGCCAATTGGAATTGACCAGCTCCGATGGGTGAGTTTGGGTTTGAATTTTGGCTTGGGGCTCTTGTTTTTTGTGTTTTATAGCCACTAGGCCTGCCAACAAGGCTAGGGGAGGTGGCTAGGAGGTCAAGTGAGCCAGTCACAAGTTAATTATGATTAATCCTCAATGGAAAGTGATGATGGGGTAGATTTTTGGGTAAGGCCTATAAATGGGCATAAATCCCTTAATTTAGGGATCCAATGGTCCATAGCTCACCATGGCTACTCAAAGGGGGTTTAGCCTGGTCAATAGAGTGTACTTAATGGCAGTGGGGTCATCAATTTGGTGGCTTTGAGATGGCTAAGTTAATGTTGGTGCATGGTCCAAATTGGGTCCAAATGACTAAGAGTTGGGTTTGGGTTAGGCTACCCATCACTTTGAGCCCAGTTGATTGATCAAAATTGTATGGATGATGGTCATGAAGATTTTTAGTGAAGTATTGAAATGATTTTGAGTCCAATTGGAAGCTCAATTTGAAGTATTTTGGTATTTGGTCAATTCGGGCATGTTGGACTAGACTTGGGTCTAGGTTTGGCTAAGGTTGGGTGAGGTTCAAACTGATTGTTGAAAATGGTCTATAGAAATGTAATGAAATAACTATGTTCTTTTCAAGTAAAGTTGACATATCAGAGTCGGTTTATTTCTAATCTCTCAGGTAAGTGTCAGGCCGTCTTGACATTAATTAAAAAGGATGCCAAATTCATTTGGGAAGAGAAATGCCACCGGTCCTTCAAGGATGTTAAACAATACTTAATGACACCTCCTATTTTGGCAGTCCCTATCCCAGAAAAATCATTGATACTTTATACTACGACTTTATAAGACTCTCTTGGAGCCCCATTGGCTCAAGTTAATGATGAGGGTAAGGAGAAGGCACTATACCACTTGAGTTGTCGTCTATCAATACTTTTGTAGTCTTAGACAATGAGGGTAAGGAGAATGCACTACAAAAGTATCGAATCCCCAGTGGAGTATCCGCCTATCGAGAAGCATTCTCTAGATTTAATTTTTGCTTCCCAAAAGCTTAGGCATTACATGTTTTCTCATAAAATTACCCTCATTTTGAAAGTTAATCCATTGCACTGTTTGATGACCCGACCAACACTTTCCAAGCGTCTCACAAAATGACCAATGATTTTATTGTAATTTGAAATAACTTTTGTTCTCCTCCGTGCTATTAAGGGATATATTTTAACAAATTTTCTCGCTGCGCACCCACTTCCAGCTGAGCCCGCACTCAACGATAAACTGCCAGATGAGCAGATACTGCAAACAGAACCCTCCAATGCCAAGTATTGGGAGATGTTTTTCAATGGAGCTTCATTAGCTAGGAAAGATAAATGATAAAAAATGATTATACCAGGCAAAGTAAGGATTGGTTTGATTTTCATCACACCAGATAAAGGTATATTGAGATTCTCTTATCACCTGACAGGGCCGTGTACAAATAACGAAGAAGAATATGAAGCATTAATCACTAGGTTAGAGTTGGCAATCTCAATGGATATAACAGATATTGCCATCTATGGTGACTCTCAACTTATCATTCAATAAGTTTTTGGACAATAAAAGATTTTAAAACCAAGATTACTGGAATTCCGTCAGTACGCAATGAAGTTACTGAAGCAGATTCCTAGTGTGACTCTATATAAGATTCCTCAGGAAGATAATGCCCATGTCGACGCTCTAACAAAACTTACTAAGGAGCTGGCATATTCACCAATGGATTCCATTAATATTACGGTACATGGAAGACGAGTCTTGTCTTGAGTTGACCACGATAACCTACATAAACCAGAAAAAGAAGAAAGAATGATGATTGTCGTTGTTGACAGCAATGAAGATTGGTGTAAGCCATTAATAGAATATTTCAGAACTGGAAAGTTGCCATAAGATAAATCTGAAGCATATCACATAACAAGAAGGGCTATGTCATACGCTCCACTGGGAGATGTCATCTATAGGAGGCCATTTGATTAGATGTGGTTGTGATGTTTGAGCAGATCAGAAGCAAAAAATGTTGTCAAAGAGGTACATGCCCGATTGTGTGGTGCTCACCAGTCAGGGCCGAAAATGAAGATGAAGATCAAAAGACTCAGATATTATTGGTCAGCAATGATATTCGATCGTATGGATACAAGTTTAAGGTGTCACCTTTGCCAAGTGCATGGGGTGGTCTTACACCAACCTCCGATTGTGCTACACCCAACTATTGCCTCATGGCCATTCATGTGTTGGGGCACGGATATAATAGATCCGATAGACCCTCCATTCTCTATGAGACACATATTTATTCACGCCGCTACAGATTACTTTTCCAAATGGACAGAGGCAGTGCTGTTACGAGAGGTTACAGTGTAGCATGTTTTGAAATTCTTCAAGAAAAATATATTCTACCATTTCTGTGTTCCACGCAGAGTGATTTCTGACAATGGGACACCCTTCAAACGTATGAAGATAAAAATTTCATCAAACGACATGAGATAGATTGGAGATACTCAAAAATATACTATCTCAGGGCAAATGACTTAGCCGAGGCATTCAACAAAACACTGCTACAAATTTTGAAGAAGACATTAGATGAAAATAAAAGAGATTGACATTACATACTACCAGAAGCTTTTTGGGCCTACCAGACGATGTTCAAGACTCTAACTCAATGTACACCTTATGCCCTTGTGTACGGGTCTGAGATTGTACTACTGCTAGAAGTTCAAACACAATCTCTCAGAGTTGCCGTCGCCAATCAAATCACAACAAAAGAAAATGCAAAACTTAGACTTAAAGAATTAGAAAGTCTTGAAGGAAAATGACTAGAAGCACAACAACACTTAAAGCTCTACCAAGCAAGGATGGTGCAGACACTTGACAAATTGGTCCGCCTAAGGATATTTAAAGTTGGTGATCTTGTCTTCATTCTCAATAGACCTATTCTTACACACCGCAAAATAGGTGGAAATTTTGACCCAATCTAGGAGGGACCGTTTGTCATAGAAGAATTTTACTCAGGAGGATCTTACCAGCTGGTGGATTTATGGGGCAAAAGACCTATGCTGCTAGTTAACGGCCGCTACTTGAAGATATACTACCTGACATGATGCCACTTGAAATCGACATTTGCTTTTTGAAATATTGATTGTTCTGAGGTTATTTATTTGGCCAAACGTTTGTGACTGGGTCAAAAATTTTGTAGTAAATTAACCTCAATAAAATAAAAAAAATTTGAAATTGCACATTTTGTTTTTCTATATCTAATTTCTAAATCTAAACTAAATTAAATAAAATTGAATAAATCAAAATTTCAAATTGTTAAAATTGTTGGCCTTTCATTTTGTTCTTGTTCTCGCTGGATGTCAGCGCACTAATGTTTTTTTCTGTATTCTGCAGAGAAATGTCGGAGTGTAAGCTGACTTTTATTTCAAAGATAGCTTAAATCTCACACTGAATAATGAAAGAGCTGCTCAGGGCAACGTCATAGACCTTCATTTTGACTTTGGTCGGGTTGATGTAAATTATGAAGGTCCCCAGATGGACGTTGTTAGCCGACGAGAAGAGAAGGATTACCATTTCTACTAAAAATTGGAGCTGAAGATGACTCCTCTTGAAATTAAAAAAAAAGATGATCACTCAACAATACTCAATGAAAGGGACCAGTCATCTACAGTCTTTGATAGCTGCACCAAGAGGAAATTTAATAAGTGCCATTGAGGATAAAATGCCTTGCACACCACTTCAAAGAACGCAATTTTGCAACACCAACTGATGCAAACACAAAGCCTTTCTATGATAGGAAAGAAGAAAGGAACGAGAAGTAGTTGGATTACTTACTCCAATTCCTGAGGGGAGGATTTAAGAACCACTTTTGAAAGAAACTTCCTCCAGTCTACCAGGCATAGAGGATGAGCTAGAGCCAGCCACAGAGTCGATACTGATGGAGATACCCCATGAGACCAATAGGGGTTGTCCAATGTGTAGTACAGAACTTCCCACAAAAGCATATACCGGATGAGCATTCATTGAATGCCCAGGTTGCAATATCCTACACTTGGATTGCTACATTTCAAAGAAAGAGTTCACAGCCGTCAAATTGGAAGGTCACGATGCAGCACATACAAACATTGACTTATATATTCCACTACCTGCAGATACATAGCAGACATTGGTCATTGAAGGGGTTGAGATAAGAAGGCCACCTCGACAATTTGATGATATTCCTATAGCTGAGATGGAGAGAATGTGCAGGTTAAAGCAAAGAGAATATGAATTTTATGAAGAAGTTCAAGGTAAAATGGTCAATATATTGGAAGGTTTGGTGCTATATACTGGAGTCTTCTCAGAGAATGTTGAGAAGAGGATTTTGGACTGCATATTTGATCAGCAAGCCGGAGGCCGAGCTTGTCTGCTGAGGCCAAGAACATATGCGGAACCACAAAAATGGATGAGCTGGAAAGGTAAAATAATCATTCAATGCAAATGTTGCTACAATTTCATTGAAGACAGGCATGGGAACCCCCTGGTATCTTGATATATGATGAGGTGGATCTGATGCCTTATGTGATAAAGAGAATGGTTAAAAGATTAATTCGATGGAGTATACTATCGCCAGACTGCATCCCGAACAGTTGTGTAATCAAAATCTATGATGAAGGGAGCTGCATTGTTCCCTACATTGACCATCGTGATTTTGTTAGACCACCCTTTTGCACGGTGACTTTTGTCAGCAAAAGCAATATACTCTTCAGAAAAGAGATTGATATCATTGGCCCCGGGGAATTCAGAGGGTCCGTTGAAATTTCGTTGCCACTGGGATCAATGCTAGTATTAGATAGAAATGGCGCTGATTTAGCTAAACATTGCATCCCAAGACTGTGACATCCCTGAGTTTCCGTAACCTTCAGAAAAATGTTGGATGACAAGATACCAGGAGGATTCCGTCTGGACCCTGAGCTGGAGGAGTTGCAGCCATACGAGTTATGAGAGGGTTACACCTCTAAGTACACGTGATGGGAATTATTATCCTGGAGCGTGACTTACTAGGTCAACTTGATCAGAAGCTCACCACGCCGAAGATAATTAGCCGGATACCCTTTTTGTACCAAATTTTGTGCAGCAGACATGATATATGTACCAGATATGATTTAGTACATGATATGAATTCTGTATTTGATGATTCAGATATATTCAACATGTTATATTTTGATACTTCAGCATGTACTCAATTTGTAGCTCATTTTTGGAGCAGATTAAAGAAATTTCTTTCAAGTTTCAACTTGTTCGTCAGATTGCCCTCTCTTGTGTGATTGATGAGAAACCATACGAACAAAGAACAATACAACGAATGCTTGATATAAAAACTTCAAAATCTTTTTGAAAATTAATCAAAACAAAAATGTTTTGAAAAAATATTTGGATAATTAAATATGATAAAAACAACGAGAAAAGAAAATTTTAAAATTTCCTGAGTTTGTTTATCTCAAGTTTGAGATTCCTTACTCTTTGCATGAATAGCCTGACTATTCTATTTTGCACCAATCTCTTCACATCCCCGCTGAGTTTCATATTCTGCACAAAATCTCACAAAATCCCACAATTTTTTGTCAGATCTTCACATGACATATATCTATGAATTCACATCACAAGCTCTATACACTATTTTCACGTTTCTCATTGAGATAGGCCCAGACGTCCTATTCCTATATACACTCTTTGGATATGCAAAGATGTCCTATTCCCCATATACACTCTTCGGGGTAGGCTAGATGTTCTATTCCCCATATACACTCTTTGGGGTAGGACCAGACATCCTATTCCCATATACACTTTTCAGTGTAGGCCCAGACGTATTATTCCCATATGTGCTTTCTTCGAGATAGACATAGATGTTCTATTCCCATATATACTCTTGGAGGTAGACCCAGACGTCTTAATCCCATGTACACTTTTCAGGGTAGGCCTAGACGTCCTATTCCCATGTACACTTTTTGGGGTAGGCCCAGAAGCCATATTCCCATATGTGATTTCTTCGGGATAAGCATAAAAATTCTATTCCCATAGGTTCTCATTGGAATGAACACAGACATTCCATTCCCATGTACACTTTTTGGGGTAAGCCCAGACATCCTATTCCCATATGTGCTTTTTTCTAGGCATAGATGTTCTATTCCCATATATACTCTTTGGGGTAGGCCCAGCCGTCTTATTATCATTTACACTTTTCGTGGTAAGCCTAGACATCTTATTCCCATGTACACTTTTCGGATTAGGCCTAGACATCCTATTTCCATATGTGCTTTCTTTGAGCTAGGCATAGACATTCTAATCTCATATATTCTCTTTGGGATGGACACTGATGTTCTATTCCCATGTACACTTTTTGGGGTAGACCAGACGTTTTATTCTCATATGTGCTTTCTTTGGGATCGGCATAGATGTTCTATTCCCTTATATACTCTTCACTGTAGACCCAAACGTCCTATTCCGATGTACTTATTTTAGGGTAGACCTAGACATCCTATTCCCACGTACACTTTTTGGTGTAGGCCTAGACGTCCTATTCTCATATGTTTTTTCTTGGAGTTAGGCATAGATGTTCTATTCTCGTATATACTCTTCCGAGTAGGCCCAGATGTCCTATTCCCATGTACACTTTTTGAGGTAGGCCCAAACGTCCTTTTCCCATGTACACTTTTTGGTGTAGGCCCAAACATTCTATTCCCTTAAGTGCTTTCTTTTCGGGATATACATAGATGTTCTATGCCTTTATATTCTCTTCTGGGTAGGCCCTTACGCTCTATTCCCACATGTGGTTTTCTTCAGGATAGGTATAGATGTTTTATTCACATATATACTCTCTAGGATATGCATAGATGTATTATTCCCATATATACTTTTTGGGGTAGGCACAGATGTCCTATTCCCACACATATATACTCTTTAGAGTATGCACATACATCCTATTCCCTTCTATGCGCTTGTGTTATCCGCTCAATCCAGTTCTCTCGTGCATAATTTCACCATACTAAAATTTTAATTGAGACTTAAAACTCTTTTGACATATTCAATCCTCACTAGGACTATCCATTTGCCCAACGATTGTCCCCAAAATCACCTTTTCTTTTCCCTAGTGAGAGCCTTTATTACTCCCGAGTGGAAACAATTCTCATTCAACTCTACTCTTTATTCTAGGTCTATTGACTTAGAAATTTGTGTTGGTTCTGTTAATCTTGTCAGTCAATGCAAATACGCACGGTGTGCTTACCTAGCACACCACACCTATTGGGGGTCCATTTTTTGGCCTCATTCTTGATTGAGGTCTAGTTTTTTCTTTTTAGTAGCCTAGGGTTTAGCCATAGGGTTTTCCTGTTGACTATTCCTAGAAAACTAGAAAAGGAAACCTCACCAATATAAATTCTAAACCCTTCTTTGCTCAACTTAAAGTTCCACATGTTGGTCGTAACCGCTAGCACTTAGCAGGTGGGGTCAATATAAAGGAGCTCAAGGAAAGTCCCCCATAGGATGGTCAGACCTTAAGACTAACCCTGGGTGATTTGGTTTTTGGTAAGGCTAACTTGCACACAATACACTATTTCACTTACCTCGAACCTCAGGACCTCATAGGTTGACCTCCTGACTCCTTTTAGAAAGCTCATATGGATGAGCCTATACCCCTAATCTTTGTCTAAGAGGGTTAGGATAAGCATATTGAGCATCCAAAATGAGTCATCACATGGCTCCTCTTGTTTTGGCATGGTTTCATGGCTCATTGGCCCATTGTGGCCCAAAAACACCAAATTACCAAAATACCCCTATAACCCTAACTTTTGCCAAAAATCCCAAAATTACCCAAAATACCCAAATTTGTCCAAAAATCATTTCAAAACACTCACAACTACCTAAATTGAACAGAATTACCAAATTTCCAAAATATCCCCAAAATTACCAAAATGTCCCACATGATCTAAAAATTCCAAAAATTCTCAAATTAATCACAAATATTTCCAATTTAAATTTTTGATCATCAAGTTTACTAGATTTGACCAATTTAACCCAAATTGACCAAAAACCCAAATTTGACCTTAAAGGCCCAAATGCCCCCAAATTAGCCCCAATCTTAGCCCAATTGACCCCAATCTTGCCCAATTTCAATTCTAAACCGAAAACCAGCATCTCCAAATCCATTTTAAACAAAATGCAAGCCCAATTTGATCCAATTGCAAGCTCAATTTCGTTCAAATGAAAAAGGCCCAATTTTGACTATATGCCTAAATCCACCAAATTAACCCACCAATTTAACTCAAAATCTCGTAAAATTTTGCCAAATCCCTCACGACATATTACTAGATCAAACTCAATATTCAATTAGCCTAAATATTAGCCCAAATTCACTTTCCTTTTTAAATGCCCAAAGCCCAATATACTTAATTCCAAAAGCCCAACTCCAAAGCCCACATGACAATTATTTCCCTTCATAATCCATTAGATTAAAATCATTCATAAAGTCCTAAATCCAAAATCAAATCATTCTAAATTAAGCTTCATGCCAAATCCCACCAAAATATTTCATAATTTCAAAAATCCCTCCTCATGAAAGTTGACCAAGCCAAGGACAAGCCATGGAGCCACTCCCAAGCCATAGATAAGCCATGAGAGTCATGCCACATCATCAAGATATTTTTGGTAAGAGGCTAAACCATTTTCAAATATCCTTAATATTATTATAACCCCTCCCTTGAATCACTCTAACCCATGGTTAGACAAATCTCCATGGATAGGGACTTCGCCATGTTGATTAATCTTAACCTCCTGATTTCCTTCAGCACCCAAACTATCCTTGAGGGGTGAAACCAAACCGAAACCATGATTTGATCAAAATTGACCCAAAATAGCCCTTTTCCCATACTAGTTTAATCCCATACATTTACACATGGACAACCCCAAGTGACTTCACCAAGACCAAGACCTGACCTCCCTGAGTTAGATGGTGACCCCTCCTTGGCCGGCCAGCCACCTTGGTGGCCGGAAAACCAAAACACAAAAGCTCCACTTAGGCCAAAAACTTAAAAATAAACCCATCCAAGCTAGCTCATCCCAATTGGATTTTTGCACATTGTTGGCATCCACATAAGATCCTTAAAGCACCCACCAATTTCCCTTAGTGGCCTTTTCCTACCCATCAATTTAAACCCCCCCTCCATGGACAAAGTGGTAGAGCTTAAAATTCCTTGGGGAGACTCTATCAAATTTCCTCCAGAGCATCCTTGAGACCTCTTGAACTTAACCCAACCCTTCTTAGCCACTCAAATCGACTGTTCGAGCTCAATTTTGGAGCTCAATCCCTAGGCCAAAACAGGACACCTCTAAAACATCCACCAAATTCAAATTAAATGCACCCACACCATCCCCACAATAAGAGAAGAAGATCCCCCACAAAAGCCCCATCACCGAAGCAACATAAGGTGGACTTTGATCAAACCTCCAATTCGGCCTTGGTCAAATTCATATCTAGGCGATTAACCATGGCTTGAGGCTAAATCTCTAGGCTCTTGGAACCTTCACAAAACTTCCACAAGCATCCAATTAAGGCTTCCCCTCTCGGACCAATGTATTGAAAGTTAACACTAAACAAAGCTTCATTTGATTATCCATGTGTATAGAGTTGATTTAAGGGTCAATTAACCGTATGGATATGTTCTCCTTGTCAAGAAAAGTTTATAGGAATAAACTGCACTTTATTTTGTTGAGAATCAAGAAAAATATTAAGGTTTGAAAGTGGACGGTTTGTGGTTATCTTCGTTGGGGACGATGACCACGCGCCCTCTGATCTTCCGTGTATCGCTTGGACGGTCCTGATCGCGTCGAACGGAGCTATGGTTCGAAAAGGGGGAGTTGACGTGAACGATAGAGCCCAATCCCGCGATGACACGTGTCTCTTCAACGCGTATGAGGCTGACACAGATAAGTATAAAATTAGGATATTTTCTTTTTTATTTAAATGTCCAAAACTTAAAAAATCTATAACTTTGTGTAGAAAAATCATAAAAATAAAATAAAAATTCTTTGTTGCTTAGTGAAATGAGGAGAATAATGTGAAAATTTTTCAAGTTTATTTGATGCATGTATTATTTTTAATTAATTAAATAGTATTTTCCTTATTTTGATTCTCCATTTTTATTGACATTTCACCATAACTTGATCTTTGGGGCTTTGATTCTATCTATTATGAGGATGCTTTCTATGATTTTTCCATGGTAGAGAAGATCTCTAGGCATATCTATCTAATTTTCAAGATAATGGTCGTTGTTTTGATATAAAAAATTATAATAATTAAAATTCTCATCAGAAAAATACAAAACTTATTTTGGTAGGTTCACTGTTGTTAGAGGACCCTAACAAAAATATAAACTTGGATGAACTTTAAAAATAATCCTAATTGTTACTAACCCTAAAAAATGAAATAAAATTAATTTAGAATAAATATAAATGTAAATGGCATAAAAATCATTATCCACTATAATTTAATGTCACGGGAGCTCTATATAAGAATTTCAAATCAATTGGAGTTAATTTAGACACCCAAATGGATTAATATAGTGAAATAATATTTTTGACATTAAAAAAGTTATAATAATTAAAATACAATTCAAAAAAATTACAAAAATGAGTTTTTGGAGATCTTTATGACTATAGGAACCTAATAAAAGTAAAATTTGAATTAAAATAAATTCTTCATTTTTGAGCTATTTTTGGGCCTTTAAATAATTAAAAAAATTCATAAAAATCACAAAATTGTAAAAACACACTAAAATATCACATTTATCTTTCTGATCACTTGGGACCAATTAAAATAATATTCTCAAATTTCTAAGTCAAAATATTAATTTTAAAAGCTTAAAAATGAATTTTCTTTAATTTCTCGTTAAAATAATTCCAATAATTAAATACAAATCACAAAAATATGAAATTTATTTATTTAGGTTCACTCGACTTAGATAGATTTAACAAAAATATAAAACCTAATTTTCCATTTAAATATTATTTTATATTAAAGTAATACGTAAAAAAACAAATAATTCTAATAATTAAATTAAATTTCTAAAAATCATGAAAATTGGTCCAAGTCGTCCTCTAACATAGATGAACCTCCAATAATTTTATTAAAGATAGAGGTTTTATTTTGGTTAATTAATTAAATTTTCATTGAAAATCCCTATTTTTATATTAAAAATAATTATAAAAATAAATAAATTCAAAAATTCACATTTTCTCCTCTAATGTTTTAATTAAGCCATGAGTGAGGTAACATAAAATTTTCAAGTCATTTGAGTGTAATTTAATGAATTATGGGGTGATAAGGCCTTAAGGGCAAAAGTGTAATTTTTGAATTAAAAGCTTAATTAATATTTATGCTTAATCCAGAGGGTAAATGGGTGATAAATGATTTCAAAATAACATTTCTTGATTATTGAAACATAAGAAAGGTATAAATGGAAGTAACAAATTTCACTTTGATTTTATAAAGGACAAATTTGTATTTTTTAAAAAAATTAATAAAATGTGGAACAATATTTAAATAGGGAGATATTAAGGAGAGGGATTTGATTTGGAAGATCATAATTCACTAATTTTTGAACTCTAGTTGATGGTTTTAATATAATTTATGATTCATGATTGAGATCACAAATATTCAAAATCTTCCTCTTACAATTACAAATCTACCCATTAAATCTTAAGAGTTTAGTAGTGAACTGGGCTTAATTAAAATTTTGCCTAACGAGGTTTAGGAAAATAATTTATAATTAATTTAAAATATTTTAAAACACTACAAGCTTATGCTTTATGTAATCAAATTAATTAAATTTCTTAATTAAGTTAAGTTGCCTCTAAGGGCCTTTGCCTATATAATTCACAAATGAGATATTAAGTGATAGTTACCCCACCTAAGAGATAATTAAAACATCATGATTTAGTGAGCATAAGCATATTAATTGGATGAATTTTTTAGTAAATATGATAAAACCAAATAAAAACTCAAGATAATTTCAAGGACTATGAAATGTCTAAGGTATTTCACAAGACTTCTTCATGATTTTTTGGAAATGTTGAAGGACAACTGAGCTTATTATAATTTGCTTAATGGAATCATCCTTAAAATTTAAATATACCAAAATATGACATAGGATCTGGTAGACACAACTCAAACTTGTGTTCTCAATTTTCCTTATAAGCATTCTTTAATTCCTGCTAATATATATACATATATATATATATATATATATATATATATATATATATATATATATATATATATATATATATATATATATATATATATATATANTATATATATATATATATATATATATATATATATATATATATATATATATATATATATATATATATATATATATATATATATGTATATATATGTATGTTTGCGATTTGCAAGTGCTGAATTTTTAGGTGAAGGAATGAGAAGACTCGTCAGGTACGCTTTTATAGTTTACAATGCTTTAGTTTCTTGTACTTTTTATATTGTATTTTTATGTTTATAAATTTGCATGTTAAACAATGATGTCACACCGCATGAAAACCAAAACTGGTATGATAGCCACAAAACTGAAAACCAGAATTAAAATTAACCAAGATAAAAATTCACCACCATAGCATTCAAAATATAAAGAAACTAAAAATTTAATCACAAACATCACAAAACAACAATTGCAACTAACTTATGACGTCTCTATCAGATGATCGAGAATTCCTCGGAGGAGATAACCTATGGTTGTTAACAAGATTTCCCACGGTTTAAATGAAAGTATGGAGCTCATTAAGTTGGGTTCAATAAATTTATTTTGACTAAGTGAATCTGATTGGAAAATAGTGGTACCAGAATGAGAGCCATACGATCCTAAACGGTGTCGCTCTAATCAACACTAATATGCTCCATAATATTTAAAGAACTATAATCATAGGGACATTTGATTTGACATCATAACCTGACACACTAGAAAACTTAAACTTATTTTGAAAAGGAGCTTGGAGCTATCATTATGGGCAGCACGACCATCTCCAACAGCAAAACATGTCTTTACAAGTTAAACCATTTCTTCATTAGAATTAAATAACAAACCCATAAGATTTCAAGGTTGTTTTCTTATGCAACATAAATCCTTAACTTATTTTTAGGACTTTTTACAATCATGTTGTGCAATATAATCCCTAACTCATCTTAGGATTCCGAGGTTATCGTTCGTCATGACCTAAATCCTCATATCTTCCAGGCAATTTGAGTGATTATTTCACACGAATGTGAACCCTAATTAAAGAAATTGGCAGGATGAAACATTTAAATAATCTCTTTCTGAAATTGAGGCTAAAACATAGGATAACTTGGGAAGTCAACGAGGTTCTCCTTCATACCTATGACATCCCCTAGTTCTTCCACTTTTCGATTCTACAGTAAAAGTTCCAAACTTTAGCTATTCCCCTTTCAAACCGCTTTGTCCGATTTTATTGAAAAGACTAAATCCTTTGACCTCTTTGAAGATAAAATCCCTTGGCTTTTATCGATAGTTTTCTTAGGTGACTTCGGTTATCTAGGATGTAATTAACTATTGGGGCTTGCCCTTATAGAAAGCTTTCTGGAACCCAACTTAATATAAAACTTATTTAATTCTTTGTATTAAATAGCAAAAAATTTTGGCTTATAATAAAATGGTTTTGTAGACCAAAAATATGTTATTTATTTCTTAGTTTATTTGATCGAGCCTTATTTTCAAATCGTGTGTTTATTCTTCGAGAAAGATACAGGATTTGAGGTATAGTGCACTTTCATTTAAACTATGAAAAATATGTGGTCGGTTTTATTTCATATCTTTCTAAACTTATATATATATATATATATATATATATATATATATATATATGTGTGAATTAAATGCCCTTCCAAAGTGAGCGAAGAGATTTCAATTCTGATGACCGACAGCTTCTAACGGGCAACTCCTTATCCAAGATAGTGTTGACAGTAAGCCACCTTGTTAGAATGTTGGAATTGATTTTGAATGGAAAATTGGAAAATAAAAGATGTTGAAAACATAATGAATGTGGGGTGTGGTGCTAAATTAATGAGAAATTTTTTGTTTAAAAGGCTTATTCTTGTTGTGTTACACTTAAAACCCAAGGAAAGAAAAATCTTGAGTCTGGCACCTACTTGCTATACCACCTGTAAAGCATGGTTCCTAGGCGCCAAAACCCATGCATAGGCGCCAGTTCACCTAAACCAACCGAAACTCAAATTTTTCATAAGTTAAACCACACCCACAGCATTTTTAATACCTAAGCTCCTTTCACTTTTTTATTTTTCGCAAAAGAAACAGTCATAGAGTGCTTCATAGAGCTCAAATTTTCAAGTTTCATGGCTCAAAAACATTAAATTTCATCTTCCCGAGGTTACATCTACATTTTGGTATAGTTATTTTTTGATTTCACCACAAACTTTTCATACATCAAGTAGAGACCGGAAATATACAAAAATATTTGATTTAGTGGTTAAAAATCCATGGATTTAAGCTTTGTCAGCTTGAAAAAGCTGGTAGGAAGCCTATTTTATTGATTTTGAAATTTTTTGGAATTTTCCTTCAAATTTATTTTAGATGGATCCTAAGATAAAAAGAAAAAGAGGAAAAGAATCTTATGACGGTGCTAAATTTATCAATGCAAATATTGAAATTCATTACAATGAATTTGCATATGCAAGAAAGTTTATTTCAGAGTGAAGTTTTTTTCAAACTGATGGAGCTGTAGAGAATATTATTGTGGCATGTCAATGGGAGAGTTTATGTTACTTTATTGCTATTACCATCATCACTGTGGCTAGAGAATTTTATGCAAATTTACCTGAAGCAGATGATGATGAAGTGTTTATTCAAGGAAGAGTAGTAGAGTTTACTATTAAGAGGATTATTTTGATATATGGTCTGCCACCTGATATTGATTGTTTCTATTCAAAGCTCATTCCTTCTAAGGAAGAGTTGGATCAGATCGTGGCATATTTGACTAATGATCGTGCAACCTGGAAGATTCAAAATAATCAAAAGGTAGACTTTTCTTCTTCCAAGCTCAATGCTGCTTTAAAGGCATGACATTATTTTTTTTTTACTCACCTCCATTCTTTGAATCATTTAAGTGAAGTGAGTAGAGAAAGAGCTATTTTAAATTATTGAATTTGAGAAAGAGAACCCATAGATATGGGTGCTCTTACTTATGATGCTATTTGAACTTCTGCAAGAACTAGTACAACATTTGGTCTTGGATTTCCATCTTTGTTATTTACTATTTTAAAGACTTTGGAGTTAAGTTTGAACATTAGGAAGAGCAGCTGAAGCCACTTAAGCCAATTGTAAGGCTAATGTTGATATATATAGACGACCTAAAGATAGAGTTCAAGGTGCACCTTCTGCTTGTACTTCTAGGCCTTCTACATTTAGAACTTCTACTTCTACTTCTATTGAGCCTCTATGTGGATATTAAAGATGTAATGAGTGAAAGATATTTAGAACACCACAATGATAAGTTTTTGATGCAGTGTCGTATGGAAGATATGGAAAGCAAGTTTGATCATATGGTAGATTTTGTTAGAAAGAAGATTGATTGTGGTGTTGATTATGACGAGGCAATGGTGAAATTCATGAAGGGAGACCATACAGTTGAATTTCCTACATGTCCTCAATTTACAGCTTTTGAGAGTTGTAGATTTATGGATGAAGATATTCCCTTTGATTCTGATGATGATGATGAGGGGAAGAGGATTAGATTTGTTTCTTATTCTATAGTAGTTATGGTTCCTAGACCTATCTTAAGTTGGACTGTTTATGCAAGTTTTTTTTCTTTGCACTTTTATTTTCACTGCTACTGCCATTACTCTTTTGCTTAGAACTGGATATGTGTTAGAGTAGTTCTTTTACATTGCAAATTTTTATGCTATATCTGTTTTTAATTTAAATTGTCTACTACTCAGTACAATTTTTTAAATGTATTTGTACTATTCTCCTGCTTAGGAATTTTAAAATTTTCTCTTTCTTCAGCTTATTATAAACTTAACAATCTAAACTAATTTAAAATTTAAGTTTGGGGTCATGGAGAAAATTTTTAAAACTAAACCTTATTTTTCCTAAGTAAAATATATTTTTAAAGTTTATTTTAATAGAACCTGTGGTATGATGAGATTGCTTGGGATAAATATAGTTTTTATTTCATAAATAATTTAGTAAACTTAAGTAAAATTTTTTAATGATAAGATTTATTCTGAATTTGAGATATTTATTGTAAGAGTATAAAATTTTGTTTTTCCAATTTAAAGAAATTATATTTTTTCGAATGTTAAAGATCTTGGATTTTTATTTAAAAAGAAAGGATTGAAACTTTATGAAAAGTCATTTTCAAGTCTAATACGAATTTGTCAAGTATGGAAATGTTAAAAGGTTTTCACTTTAAGAAGAGTATGGTTGAGTTCAAATCATTAAAGGCTATACAAATATAGTAATCCTCACATGACATGAAAAGAAAAAGAAAATGATCCTAAAATAAATAAAAAAGAAAAAGAAAAAGAAAAGAAAAAGAAAAGAAAAGAAAAAAGAAAAATAAACGTTTGGATAAACTTTAGGATATGCCTAATCAAAAATTGACTTCACTTA
This sequence comes from Phalaenopsis aphrodite, assembly GCA_003013225.1. NCBI lineage: Eukaryota > Viridiplantae > Streptophyta > Magnoliopsida > Asparagales > Orchidaceae > Phalaenopsis > Phalaenopsis aphrodite. The sequence continues at coordinate 186,463 of NEWO01000242.1, read as the reverse complement.
AATCATCTTAAGGAAAGAGACTTAATTATATTTCTAAGCTGATTTATGAAGTATTAGGATCCTTACTAGAAAATTTCTCATAATATTCTTCTTCATGTAATTTTTCTAAGTCTCTTTAATATGACAAATTACAATTATTCTTGAAATAAATAGGAAATCATAATTCTTAAACTTGACTAGTAAATATTTTTACATTCTAGTTTTAACCTATGTTATTAAAAATTTTTCCAAGGTTTCACTATAAAATATATAAAAAAAAATTATATAAGACATCAAGTAAAACTCACTTCCATAAGTTATACTTCTTATATATATTAAGAAAGGTTACTTGAGGACAAGCAACGTTTAAGTTTGGGGGAATTGAACCACGTTAAACTTTCCTATTTTTAATGCATTTTTTTTATGCACAATTTTTTAGGATATTATACTTTAATGAAGGATATGTTTATGTTTTTGGATGCATGTGCAAGAAAAAGAGTATAAGAGTTCAAAGAAGCCAAAATACATCAAAAAGGATCAAAATGTACTACATTGAAGAAAATTGCCTAACCATCTGAACTGGCACCTAAGTGCCAACATCTCGTGCCTAGGCACGACACTTGGCTGTTCTTGGTGTCACAGTTACTTTTTAGAAGTTTCATTAAATGAGACTGAAGTTTGAAGAGATGTCTGAAGCAACCCTTAGTCATTTTTGAAGCTCTACAAATATAGATTAATTCCAAAGAAAAAGGGTATAAATTTAGAGAGTCTTATAGTGTGTGAGAAGATTTCTTTGTGAATCTTTATTTTTTCCTAAGTTTGTGAGTCTTCTAAGTGTCGTTGAAGTTAGAGAAGTCAGAGAACTTCAAAGATATGATTGGGGGAACATTCTAGATAAGTATTTGTATCTTTGTTCATAAGTTTTGTACTTTAGATTAGAGTTTTATAAATAAATTTTGTTTTGTTATCCTCATGCTTCGTAAGTAGTTTACTTTTTTTTTCTCCTTGCAATATGAAGTAATTAAGTAAGTGATTTCTTATTTTGTTTAGAATTTCTTTTATTTCTAAAAATTGTGATGATATTTTCACTAATCCTTCATTTACTATACAAATTAGCCACTTGAATTTTAAAACTTGTTGAGGAACTTATTGACCCAAAAGGTTAAGATTTCTTGTCTTGTAAGTAGCACATTCTATCATGGAAAGAGCAGACACGATCTTCTAAAGCGTAGTGCAAATAAATAGGGTGATAAGCTTTGTTGGGTCTAGAATTGATGTTTCTAGAGTGACAAACTAGATTCTTTTAACAATATGGTCTAGAGATTGGAAATAAGGATCACTGGTAGGTCCTAAGAGAGGGCAGAGTGAGTAGTCTAGAAGTGAGAGACTAGAACTTACCTAGCATTACTATACATGTCGACACAAACTTTAGATTAGTCAATGTTCTTCCCATAATTCAAAAGAAAGTAAAGAAATAGTTATGCTCCTATTTGTCACAAAAACAAATTTAATTTCCTAAGTGAATTTTGAAATCCTTCACTAATTATGAATTATTGGCAAAGTGAAAGTCTCTTTATATATATTTTTTAAGTTATTACATTTACTTTTATCTTCATATTATAGAATTTAGTAAACTTAATTTTTATCTTTAGATAGTTGCTACATTCTTAAGTAATGTTTTCTTAAAGTCAAATATATTGTATTTCATTTTATTGTTAACCAATTTTTTTCATTATTATGGGATCGACACTGAGGTTTTTAAAGAAAACTCTATATTACTTGAAATGTACGTACCCCTAGTGAGAAAACTATTTGTTTAATGATATTACATTTGTTCCCACTAGCCGTTAAAATAATTTAGGTCATGTTTTTGAAACATTAAGGAGCATAAATTTCTACGTAGTTGTATGTCGTGCCAGTTAATGAACTACACTATTCAAAATTTGTGTAGCGAGCTTGACAAGACTAATTTAATCTTTAATTTAGCCTTTAAATTTGAGTTGTATGTTTAATTTTTATCATCAGATAGTTTGGAACTAATTTATTAATGTCTTTTGGAAACATTTTAAGATTTTTCTTTATTTTTTTATTTAGTTTTACATTTGAGTTATAAAAAAGGATATGAAATGCCTAAAATATTTGTTTTTATTTATATATTTAATGCCCATTTTTAATGATATTACGCTTTAATGAAAAGTATTTTTGTTGTTTTTGGGTGCCAGTACAATAAATGGAGTAAATGGAGCAAATGGAGTGAAAATAGAGCAGCTTGGAGTCAAATGAAGAAAAAAGGCCAAAGTTGATCTGAAGCTAGATAATAGAGAGCATGATGCCTATGCGCCAATGACAATTATCTTGAAGATTCATTGAATTTGGATGAATTTTGAAAAGGTTTTTGAAAAGACTTTTAAGGATTTTGAGAGATCTATTTAAGAAACTTCTAAGGATTTAAAAGAGAGTCTTTTGGGAAAAAGAAAAGGGAGTTTGTAGTAGAGAAGTGGATTATTCCTAGAGAGGAGAAAGTCTTGAAGGCTTGCTGCAAATTTGGAGAAGCAGAAGAGAAGTGAGAGATGTTTTATTCACTGTAGATTCCAAGTAAGTTTAGAGTGAATTTTAAGGAGAGTGAGTGATTCAAAGGAACTTGAAGGAATTCTTGGGAAAGAGTTTAAGAAAATTAGTGTACTTTATTTATTTTACTTTGTCTTATCTTGTAAATTTTTATTTATGTATAAATCCATGTGTTGTTGTTTCTTTCTCATGAGATCTGAGTATTTTCTATTATCTTTTGCTCTGAAATGAAGAGTAATTATGGGTAGGAATGTATTTTAGTATAAGTGCTTTTAAAATTCCATAAAGTGTGATGATTCAAACTCTAAGCTTCATTTACTTGTCAATATGGTCAATTGATTTGTTAAAATTTGTTGTAAAATTTAGTGACCCATTGTTATGGCAAATGTTCCAACATAGTAAGAATCACATTTGGTTTCATGAAAGAGAATGTAGTCCATGAGGTTATCTGCAAATAAATAGGGAAATAAGTTTCGACGAGCGTAGAATTAGAAAGTTTTAGGGCGACATACTAAAATCTCCAATTTAGTGAAGATGTTTGGAAATTAAAGTAAGATGTTAGCCATCATGGGAGGGGAAGTGAGAACTCTAAATTGAGAGCTAGTATCTTCCTGGCCAAACCACAGGATTTAGAACCAAATTCTGGATTAATCAATGTTCTTTACACACTTGACCAAGGTTAAAGAGTAGAATTGCTCCTATTTGATGCAAAACATTTGTTATATTTTAATATGATTTTCCTACACTAAGTATAAACTCATTGCAAAGGGAAATATGTTTTATAAAAAATTTGAACTCTTCATAAATTAATTGTTTAAAGTAGAGGTATCTTTGCATTTTAAAAGCCATTTTAAATAGTCTTGCATTTAAATTTACATTTACTTAGCATACTAGTAGTCCTTTAATTCTATGGGATTAGATATTTCTCAACAACTTGCGATAATTCATATATAAGTTTTTCTACAGTTAATAGTAGGTTTTATAAAAATAAATTTTATAAGAGTTTTATTATTATGTGCTATGTTCTAACATAGCAAGAATCGTTTTTGGTTTCGTGAATGAGAATGTAGTCCATTTGGTCAAGTGCAAATAAATAGGAAAATAAGTTTTGATAGATGTAATTAGAAATTTTTAGGGTGGCATACTAAAATCTCCAATTTGGTCTAGATGTTTGGAAACTAGAGTGAGATGTTAGCCCTCAGGGGAGGGGAAGTGGGAACTCTAAAGTGAGAGCTAGTATCTTCCCCGCCTAACCACGGGTTTAAGGACCAAAGAGTAGATTAACTAATGTTCTTTACACACTTGACCGAGGTTGAAGAATAGAATTGCTTCTATTTGACACAATACCTTAGTTATATTTTTAAATGATTTTCCTACACTAAGTATAAAATCATTGCAAGGGAAAATATGTTTTATAAAAATTTGAACTCTTCATACATTAATTGTTTAAAGTAGAGGTAACTTTGCATTTTAAAATTCATTTTAAAGTCTTGCATTTACATTTACATTTGCTTAGCATACTAGCATTCATTTAATTCTATAGGATTATATATTTCTCAAAAACTTGCGGTACTTTCACATGTAAGTTTTTCTATAGTTAATAGTAGGTTTTATTAAAGTAAATTTTATAAGGTTTTTGGCTTTTTCCTCATGGGATCGATACTGGTTTTTAGAGAAAATCCTATATTACATAAAATGAAACATATATTTGCGTAGAACTCTTAGTGTGTAAATACTTTTTATCATCATTATATAATATTTAATTTTGTACACTAACTACTAATTATAAATTTGGTCAAGCTTTTGGTAGTATCTTTGAAATTAAATAATTATCTTACTGCGGGTCAGGTCAAGTTTTTGGCGTCGTTGCAAGGGGGACTTAGCAACAAAACCTTTTTCACTTAGTAAAATCATGGTTTTTAATTTTAACAAAATTATAGCCTTTTTTTATATGTGTGCTTGTATTTAAAAATATAAAGAAAGAAGATATATTTACTATTTTAGTTGGTGTGTTTCGATTGTTTTAATATTTATCTTTAAAAAGTGTATGCATAGTGCAGGATCTGAAGGTTTAGAACCTTATGATCTGAGTGAGAGTGCATTATTATAAAATATAGAACAAAAAAATAACTTCATAATTTCTAGTAAATTTCAAATACGATACATAATAATTTAGAAAATCAAGTTAATGGGAATGTACCAAAACCATTAAGAGATTATGCTAACCCTATGGTAGATGAAATTCATTAAAGTATACAAACTCCTAGCATAGAAGCTAATACATTTGAATTAAAACCTTCTATCATTTAGATGGTACAAAATAACCATTTTGGGGGAACTCCATATGAAGATCCTAACTTACATCTTACAAGTTTCTCATAGCTTTGTGCTACATTTCAATATAATGGTGTCTCCAATGATGATGTTAGAGTTCGGATTTTTCTTTTTTCCTTAAGGGATAAATCTAAAATGTGGTTAGAAACATTAGACTGTAAATCTATTAGAACCTAGAGTGACATAGCACAAAAAATTTTGGCTTAGTATTTTCCACCATAAGAAATTGTTAAGCTTAGAAATGATATTACATCTTTTTTATCAGTTTGAAGGTGAATCAATATACAAGGCTTGGGAATGCTTTAAAGAACTTTTTAGGAAGTCTCAACACCATTATTTGCCTTATTGGTTAGTAATTCAAAACATGTTATAATTGGTTAGTAAGACCTTTGAGATCAATTTTTAATGTTGCTGCTGGTGGATCATTAATGTCAAAACCTTTTAATGAAGCATATTATTTAATTGAAGAAATAACTATGAATAATTTTAAATGGCATTATGAATGGGCGAATCATAGAAGAATAACCAGTGTTCATGATTTTGATGTTATTTCTATGTTAACATTTCAAGTAGCTACAATATCAACAAAGATTGATCAATTATGAATGAATTTATCTCAAACACCTCAAGTGATCAAGGAAAATTAATTTGGACAAATGATTGATTCCAAAGTTCCTACATTTGAGACTTTGATTATAATTAAAAATAAACCTAATAACTTCTATTCTAATTATTACAACTAAAGTTGGAAAAACCACCCTAACTTTAATTGGAATAACAAATATGGTGGAACTAACTAGCAATGGGAAAAGAATTAATCAACCTCATTAGAAAACTAGAACAACCAGGGTAGTAATAACTATAGAAAACTTTATCCTCATGGATTTCATAGTAATCAACAAATTAATGAGAAGAAGTTTTTTATAGTAAAACTGGTGTTACATATGAGAAATCAATTACGTAGTCAAGGAGCAACAATTAGAAATATGGAAAAATCAATTGGAACAAATTGCTAACACCATTAAAAATAGGCCTCAGGGTAGTCTTCCTAGTAAATGTGAAGTTAATCTTAAAGACCAAAACAAAGAACAAGTTAAAGTTGTCTAATTAAGAAGTAGAAGAGAATTGGAGACAAGACTTTAGAAGGAGATTAAAGTTGAGAAAGAGAAAAAAGAGTATGAAAATTCTGACAAAGATATTCCTCAAGACCTAAAAAACCTATTTCTCTAATGAAAATCACTTCAGAACAACCACCACCTCCATTTTCTTAGAGACTTCAACAACATAAATTGGATAAAAAATTTTAAAAGCTTTTGGAAATATTTAAGAAGTTAACTATTAATATTCCATTTGCTGAATCTCCAGAACAGATACAGAACTATGTAAAGTTTATGAAGGATATTCATAATAAGAAGAGGATGTTTATGATAATGAGACTGTTACCCTCAATAAAGAATGTAGCACAACAATTTAGAAGAAACTTCGTCAGAAACTAAAAGATCTTGGTAGCTTTCTTATTCCATTTGCAATAGGAGAAAGATTTTGTTGGAAAACTATATTTAATTTAGGGGTTAACATTGACCTTATGCCTCGATCTAGTTTTTGAAGGTAGGGCTTAGGAGATATTTTTCCCACTTCTGTAACTCTTCAGTTAGTTGATCGATCAATTACTTACTCGAATGGGATTATAGAAGATGTGTTAGTAAAGGTGCATAAATTTTTCTCTTCTGTTAAATTAATTGTTTTAGACATGGCAAAAGATAAAGAAATCACACTCATTTTTTAGAGAATTTTCTTGTTACTGGAAGAGCTACGATAGATGTGCAAAAAGGTGAGTTAACAATGAGAGTGAATGATCAGGACTTGCTGATTTTTACAGGCAATACATTAAAGATTTTTTAAAAACTTATGAAGCCTCTATTCCAGCTTTTAAAAAAGATGCCTTATTTGATTTTAATTAGGACTGCCTAAATGCCTTCGAGTTTTTAAAATGAAAAAAACTATTATTGTTCACGTGATTGGGGAAAATTATTTGGGTTGATGTGTGATGTGAGTGATTATGCAATTGGAGCTATTTTGGGAAAAAATATGATATAATTTTTAAACTAATATATTTGGCTAGTAAAACTCTTAATGAAGATTAAATTAATTATACTACTACTGAAAAAGAGTTATTAGCAATAGTATATGCCTTTGACAAATTTAGGTCTTATCTTATTGGAACTAAATACATAGTTCATATAGTTCACTCTGTTATTAAATATATGATGTTGAAGAAGGATGCAAAACCAAGGATAATCAGATGGGTCCTTTTGATGAAAGATCTTTATTTTGAGGTAGTTGATAGGAAGGGAACTGATATTTAGATTACTGATCTTCTATCAAAGCTTGAACATGAAAATTTAGATTACATAGAAAATGAAATTAATGAATATTTTCGTGATGAAAAATTATACACTGTAGCTATAAGACTTGTTTTGTGGTATGCCAACTTAGTTAGTCACATTTTACCCAAAGGTTTAACATACCCACAATAAAGGAAATTTAAGTTTGATGCAAGATCTCACTTTTGGGATGACCCATATCAATATAAATAATGTGCAAATAAAATAATTAGAAGATGTGTACCTATGGAAGAAACTCAACAAATTATTTAAAAATGGTATGATTCTAACTTTGGTGGACATTTTGGGATTGATAAAATGGAATATAAAATTTTAAAACCTGGATTTTATTGGTCTACAATATTTAGAGATGTTATTACTTATGTAAAAACATATGGTCAATGTCAAAGGGTAGGTAATATTTCTAGAAGAAATGAAATGCCCCTCAATGCTACTTTAGAGGTTTAAATTTTTTATGTTTAGGGTTTAGACTTCATGGGATCATTTATACCATCTTTCAGAAATATATACATATTATTTGCTATGGACTATGTTTAAATGTTGATAGAAGCTGTTGCTTTACCTCACTATGATGCTCAAAGTGTTGTAAAATTTTTAAAGAGAAATTCTTTTAGTAGATTTGGGATGTCAAGAGTAATAATTACAGATGGGGAAAGTCAATTCAGGAATAAGAAGATTGAAAAATTAGTAAAAAAACATGGTATTAAACAGATAAATAGGGAATTAAAAATTTCACAAAATGACCCTTAACTTCAAAAATCCATATCTTGGTGTAGAAAAATCACAAAAATAAAATAAAAATACTCTATTGCTCATTGAACAGAGCAAAACAATGTGGAAATGATTTGGAGTCAACTTGATGAATATTTTATTTTTAATTAACTAAACACTGATTTGAATGTTTTGATTCTCCATGAATGTAGGAATGTCACCATGGCTTGAAATTTTAGCATGTTGTTGCCCCTATCTTAGGGAACATCCTCTGATTTTTCTAAAGTTAGAGGAGGTCCCTAGACAGAGATCCATATTTTTCAATTTTATGTCTTTTATTTGCATAAATTAATCATGATAATTAGTATGTTGCTTAGAAAATTTCAAGAAAATTTTGAAAGGTTCACTATGACTAGAGGACCCTTTGAAAATAATTTCATGAGTTAAGTCACTAGGAATGCACTTAATCTTCACCAAACCTAAAACACAAAAAAATTAATTTTGGGTAACATAAACATCTAAATGACTTGATTTTTAATCTCCTCTATTCTTAGGATCCAAAGAACTCACAAAAAAAAATTTCAAAGCATTTTGAGTTCATTTGGTAACTTAAATTGATTTTACAAAATAAAAAACATTTTGGCACTTAAATGTTTTTTAAAAAATTAAAATCTAACTAAAAAATTTATTAAAACCTGTTTTTTGATTTCTCTATGATCAGGGGTATTTTCTAAAAGTAAAATGGTATTTAAAAAAAAACTTCATTTTTGGCCTTTTTTTAAATATTAAAATAATTAAAAATCCATAAAAATCACAAAAATAATAAAATTCATGGAAATATTCTAAAATGCTTCATAAGCACTTAGGAACAATTAGGATACTTTCCCTGATTGTTGTTAAATAAAGAGATTGAATTTTGAAGCTTAAAAATGATTTTTAAAGGCTAAAATGGATTTTCACTAAAAATAATTCCAATAAATCATATAAAACTCAAAAAAAATTAAAATTTCCTTCTTTAGGTTCTCTGACCTTAGGAAGATTTTTCAAAAATAGAAAACCTAGTTTTCCATTTTTAAAGTATTTTATATTTAATAAATACCGCAGAACTTAAAATTTAAATAAAATTCAAAACAATATGAAATTTGGTCCAAAAGCTTCTCTGGTCTAATCCTACCTCTAGTAAAAATTTCAAGGAATCAGGATTTAACTTGGTCGAGTTAGGAATTTTCTTTGAAGAATCCTATTTTTACATAAAATCAATTATATAAATTAAATTAAATTTTGAAAAATCACATTTTCCCCTTCGATGTCTTAATTGACTTATGAATAAGGTAGGATAAAAATTACAAAGTCATTTGGATTAACTTTGATGAATTATGAAGTGTCAGAGCCTTAGGCGCAAATATGTAATTTTGGAAATTTAGCCTTAATTAATACTTAGGCCTAATTTTAGAAAGGTAAATAAGAAATCTTTGATTCTAATTAACATATTTGGATGTTTGAAACAAAAGGGATTAACTGGTAGAAACCAACCTCACTTGTATTAATTAAAAAGGATACATTTGCAATTTAGTTAAGTTACATAAATTTGGGAGTCTAGCCGATTAAACGATCCTAAATTTAGGTGTATGATTTTGGGTGTCAATAACTCACTAATTTAATAACCCTATTGGAATCTCAAATGAATTTCAAACTGAAAATATGAATCATCGCCATCACTTATAGGTCAATTTCATTTACAATGATTAAGACACTCACCTAGGTCATAAGGGCTTAGTTGTAATCTAAGTTAAATCATGACTGATTAAATGAGAAAAAAAAACAAACACAATTAAAATTAAAACATCTTTAAAACACTACAGGAATCATCACCATCACTTATAGGTCAATTTCATTTACAATGATTAAGACACTCACCTAGGTCATAAGGGCTTAGTTGTAATATAAGTTAAATCATGACTGATTAAATGAGAAAAAAAAACAAACACAATTAAAATTAAAACATCTTTAAAACACTACAAGCCCAATCAAGACCAAAATTTGGCTAAGTGTTCCAATAACAATAACTTGCCTCTTTAAAGGTCTTCAACCACATAATATTCAAAATTAAATTACAAATGATAATTGTCTTACTCTTAGGCATATATGATACATCAATGTTCATTGAGCATTAGGGTGTTCATAGGATGAATTATTAAGAAACATAATAAGCTTAAATGAGCTCGAGGCTTTTCACCAAGTGATAAGAGGGAAGCATGGACCTGCTTCTTCCACTTAACCTGTTGGATACCTCGGAGAGCTACTAAGCTTAATATGTTTCGCTTGACAAATATCATCCTTAATCAAATTAGTACGGACCTACCAAGATATGACCTAGGGTTAGGTAGGTCGCCAAAATTTTACTTCCCTTTTTCATATAAACTGCCTCAACATGCCTTTTAAGTTTCAAGTGGTGGAATGAGAAGACTCTTGAGGTACGCTTTTATAGTTTTCAGCGTTGTCTTTCTTGTACTTTTAACATCTGCAAATTTGCATGCTAAAATGCTACCCTGCATGAAAACTAAAACTGCTAGGATAGCCATAAAACAAAAATTAAAATCAAAACCAAAACTAAAACTAAAATCAACAAGATAAAATTCACCTCCACAACAATCAAAATATAAAACAACTCAAAATTTAATCACAAACACCACACAAAACTACAATTGGAATTAAATTAAAATGTCTCTATCGGATGATCGGAAATCCCTCGGATGATGTAACCTACGATTTCTAACGTGGCTTCCCACAGTCTAAATAAAATTATGGAACTCATTAAGTTGAGTTTAATAAGTTCATTTGGACTAAGTGAATCCAATAAAAAATAGTGGTGCCAGAACGAGGGAATTGTAGGATCCTAACCGTTGCTATAATCAACTTTAACATGCCTCCATAAAATTTGAAGAACTTAAATCGTAGGGCCAGCTCATTTGAAATCATAACCTGACTCACTAGAAAACTCAAACTCGTCATGGCAAGGAGCTTGAAGATAGCATCGTGGGCATCACGACCATCTTCAATAGCAAAACCCATCTTCCTTAGTTAAACCAATCTTCCTTTCTTAGATATAAACAACAAATCCATATGATTTCAAAGTTTTCTGTCTAGTGCAACATAAACCATTACCTTATCTTTAAGCCTTTGTATAGCCTTGCTATACAATTTAAGCCCTAACTCGTCTTAGGATTCCGAGGTTGTCGTTTGTTACGACCTAAATTTTCATATCTTCCAGGCTATTTATGTGATAGTTTCACATGAATGTAAGCCCTAAATAATAAATTGGCAGGATGAAAAATCTAAATATTTCTCCTCAAAAATGAAGCCAAACATTAGGATAGCTAGGGAAGTCACCGGTGTCCTCCTCTGGATCCATGACATCCCCTAAGTCTTCCTCCTTTGGACTCTTCAACAAAATGTTCCAAATTTGAACCAATCCCCTTTCACGCCTCTACGTCCGATCTCACTGAAAAGTCCTACTCTTTGAAACTTCTTGAAGATAATATTTTTTGATTTTTATCGAGTCTTCTAAGGTGACTTTGGTCATTTAAGATGTAATTAACTAAAGGGGATTGACCTTATAGGAAGCATGTCCGAACCCAGCTTAATAAATATGGGAACTTGTCTACAAATACAAAGGTTTCGCATACCAAACGGATGTCATATATTCCCTAGTTTATTTGATCGAGCCCCATCCTCAAGTATTGTGTTTATCCTTCGAGAAAGATGTCAGATTTAAGGTATAACGCTCTTTCATTTAAACTATGAAAAATATGAGGTCAGTTTGATTTTCATATTTTTCTAAAACAATATATATATATATATATTAAAATGTCCTTTTGAAGCGGGCGACGAGATTTCAATTCCGGTGACCGACAACTTCTTACGGGCAACTGCTCCAACCAAAAAAGTGCCGACAAATTATCAATCTTATGTCTTTATCGATCTTTAAACGTTTAGATTTGGGAGAGATTTCCCTTACTACTGTAACTCTTCAGTTGGCTGATCGATCAACAACTTATCCAAAAGGAGTTATATAGGATGTATTAGTAAAAGTGGATAAATTTACTTTCTATGTAGACTTTATAGTATT
>NEWO01000242.1:133510-164079 GCA_003013225.1 Phalaenopsis aphrodite | reverse complement strand
GGCTAACATCTCCGCTTTAGTACTTAAACAATAGGACCAAATTGGGGATTTTAGTCTGTCACCCTAAAATCTCCAATTCTACGCCCATCAAAGTATATTTCCTTATTTTATTGCATTCAACTCCCATGAACCTAACCATCCATGGAATCTGAATGTGGTTCTACTTTGTTGAGAATTACACAGCCCTCTCGAGTCTTAATGCAATTACAACGAACATTAACACTACAACAGACCTTTATTGTAATGTAAATAAAGTGCAACTAAAACCATCACATTGATAATTAAATCCGCTTCTAACATGCATCACAAAATCCTAAACATGAATTCAAGTAGAATGAAAACAATGGCATAATCTTCTCATGCCATTATTTCCAAACAAGAAGAGAGAGTAAGAGAAGCCCATCACAAAACACAACGGAAACTTCATTTAACCAAAGCAAATCCACTAGATAAGTGTTTACAAAATCATAAGATAATGAAGAACACAATACTTAGCTTTTTCCCTTGAAAGAAAGAAAAAAATATCTCCCACAAAGGCTCCCGTCGATCCATGCAATGCTAGAACATCTCCTTACAAATTCTCTCAAAATCCCCTCTCCAATCTCTCCAAAAGGGTAGAAATCTACATTTCTACTCCTATTCTAAGAAACCTAAACTTTCTCCACACTTTTCCTAATATTCCTCTCATAAAAAATCCTCTTTTCCTAACCTAAATTTTTTCTTTTGAAGAGTAGGTACGAAGTATGAAGAGTTGCCACAAGCACCCTTCCAAAAAGCGTCCAAATACATTGAATTTCAGCCCATAACCGCCAAAAGTCGGTCCATAGTCATCCCGGGCGCTATCGACGGGCTCGAGGGAGCTGTCGGCGAGCTTTTCTATCATTTTTCAGTCTTCTCGGGTAAATCTTGCCGTCGGCTCCGTTTTGGCGCCGTCGTCGGGCAGACTGCGCGGCTCCACCGTTTTGCTCCGTTTGGCTCCATTTTAGCTCTGTTTCGCCCCATTTCAGTTGCGTTGTTTTCCTATCAGATAGCCCTGCAAAATAAGCATGAAAACAACCTTCCTTTACATTGTAATCTCATTCAAAGATATGCAAGAAGTGTAAAAGAGATTAAGCATCCAAAGACTTATCGAAAGGTGATAGGGCAAAATATCATTTCTTGCTTGTTTTTGCTCCAAATTGCACTGTTTTTGTATTTTTTTGCTCCAATGACCATAATTCAGCAAGTCTGCAAAAAAACATCAAAAATACCCTTCTTTAAAATGCAATATCATCAAAATCAGTATAAAATAGGTATGAAAATCTCAACATATTTTCCTTTGGTCAAAATCTCCCAAACTTAACTATTACTTGTCCTCAAGTAATTTTAGTACTACATAAAAGTTATGATCTATTGTGGTAAAGTTTTAATTCAGAAATACTATAAGTTTTATTTAAGTAAATATCATAGTGAGATTTTTCAGAAAAAATTCAAGTAATTAAATTAACTCTGTAGGTACAAGATTATCTAGTCATCAAGTTTAAGAGTTCTAGTTTTTTATTCATTTCAAGAATGACTATATGTTTTAATATCAAGTCACTTAGAATATTCAAATGATAGGAATTTCATGAGAACACTACTAGTAAAAGATCCTAATTCATAAATATAAGTTCAGGAATGTATTTAGGTTTTCCCTTTAGGTAGGTCCAGTGAAGCCAATTTTTTTTTAGGCATCTCCTCAAGCTTCTCCTCACTTTTATATTTTTTATTCTTTTCTTTCCTCTTTTTCATTTGGATTGCTTTCAATCCTATATATTTTTATTTTCTTTTCTGGGATAGTTGTCAATCCTTTCTTTTTCCTTTTTAAAGTGAGAATTAATATATCTGGATAGCCTTTAATGATTTTGAACATCATCTTTCTTTCCCTAAATTTGAAACTCAAAGCATTCCTTTACCTTATAAATATTTCATAGCTTTTACATCATTGAGCCCCAATCTTTTCTTCTCAAATGAATTTACAAGATTCTTAATACTTCAATATATAGTTTCCTTTACTTTAAATAGTTAACTATAGTCTTATTCTGTTATACTAAATATCTTAATCTTCAAAATTAATTTTCATTACAAAAATATTCATTTAAATCTACCATAATATTTAAATATCTACAAAATATAGTTCTCTGAATTAAAATCACTCCATAAATCATATTAATAATTTTTTAAAATATTTAAATTGAGAACATCTATAGTTAATTTTTTTTCTTCCCTCCCCCAAACTTAAAATTTTCAATATGAAATGATACAGGTGGAAAGAAAAATTCTAAATACAAATCATACCTCCGTACTTCAGGCATTTTCATCATTCAGAAATTTTTGCAGTCCTTCTCAAAATTTCTACTTCACATAGTCTGTAACATTAGAAGCTTTTCTATACATATAAATCATTAGAAAATTTGCTGGGTAATGAAATTTGATATAAGTGCAAATCTAACTAGCATAACATGTATCAGCGTTGAAATATAAAAATGTTCTTCAAATCTTATAAATTGTAACACAAACACAAACACGGACACACAAACACAAACACATAAGCAAGATAAATGAGGTCATTTCTTCCTCCATCTCATCGCATCTCACTAACTTACTTCCAATTTCTAACGGAATCCCTACACAAATATATTAGGTTCTTATAAATGATTTTATAGATTCTAATCCTAAAGATAAGATTATCATCGATATATTGGTTCTCGAGCACCAACACCAGACATCACCATATCTCAATAATTAAGCACCTCTAGCAGTTATAAGGATAGTGTAAGATCATCCACAAGTTACTCATCTAATAGGTTCGCGACTCCTATCAAATGAAAACAAAGTCCAAGAAAGGAAGTAACAAAATTAAGATGGAAGTAACACTGTAAAAATTCATAATGTCTTTTGTAAAACTCAAGTTTAGGTTAGACTCAAGTTATAGTGGACTCGCCATCCAACTATTACAAGAGAACATACAAGTCTAACCATAATAAGAATTTAATGAATCATCTCCCTCATGACACACAAAAAGTAAATCAAATCACTTACAATCCAAACATCTACCAAACATCAAGCAAACTGATCAATCCACACTAAAGCAAACACAATACAACACTAACAATCATGACTCTTAAGAATACTAAATCAAACCACACAGCTAACTATGGGTTGTCTCCCATAAAGCACTTGATTTAACATCGCTAGCCCGACAAATGATTCCACCTGGATCAAAATTCCAATTAAGTAATCCTTAATCAATAGCCAAATTTGTTCCAGATCCAGGGATTACTATGAAATCCTTGAATTTAAATTTTTCTTTCAGTTCTTCCTTTTCATATTGATTCATATCCTTGTTCCTCATATTTCTTTCTAGATCCAATATTCTTTTAGTAATTTTCTTAATTTGCATATTAATATCATCCTTGAAATTTATAAGCAATGGTTCTTTATATGATAATTCAAGATCTCCCAAATTTTGGATCAGATTCTCTCTAGATAATTCAAATTCTAGATCAATACCTTCTATGTTACTCTTCTGTTTCAAATTATCTTCCAATTCTTCAGGAATTTCTTCCATTGATCTTTCAATTTCCTTGTCCTTATCTCTAAACTCAAAGCTCTTCTGAAACAAATCCTCCAATTCTCTTCTAAATATCAGTTCAATAATTTTAAATTGCTCATAATTCATTTCCTTAGGATTTATCTCAGAGTCACTACGTAAAATCCTTAGGGGTAACTGTTAATTGCATTAATAATTTGCCCCAACATCAGAATCTCATTCATTTTGTTCTTATACCAAGGAATATGCCATTTAGTGACTTTGAATAACTCTTTCATAGGAGATCTTTTACTGATTTCATCATTCAATTCAAGTTCTTCTCGTGATTGAGTCGAATACGAAGATATAGAGAGTGGTGGTGTATATGAATTCACCAAATAGATAGGTTTTAAAATTGTATGAGGTAAATTCATTTTAAGGTCATGAGATTTTTCAATATATGGAATTAAAAGTTTACTATTTTTGGTAACGTCCATCATTTCACACCTTTTATGAACATACATAAAGTCTTCTTTAAACAACATTTTAGACTCATCATGAAAGCCCATTTTGATCTCATCTGTTAACTTACTCTAAAAAATATTCTGGAAATAGTTTTTACTTAGATAATCAATTTCATCCATGCGAAAACAATCATCATCATTTCTTAGCTGGATATTTCATAGCCTTTAAAACATCAAAAGTGGTTTCAAGGTCATTAATATTCATAGTTAACTTTCCTTTTTGCACATCTATCATAGCTTGTCCAGTAATAAGAAAAGGTCTCCCCAAATTAATGGGATATTCTTTATCTTCCTCCATATCTAGTACAATAAAGTTCATAGGAAAGATAAATTTATCCACTTTAACAAGCACATCTTCTATAATCTCTTTTGGATAAATAATAGATCAATCAGCTAACAAAAGAGTTATAGAAGTGGGAGAAATATCGGCTAAACCTAACCTTTTAAATATTGATAGCATCACATTAATGCTCGATCCTAAATCACATAAAGCTTTTCCACATAATCTTTTTCCAATTACACAAGGAATTGTAAAACTACAATGATTTTTAAGTTTTTGAGGAAAATTTTTCTGAAGTATAGCGCCACACTCTTCACTTAGTGCAACTATCTCGTAATCCCCAAATTTACTTTTCTTGTTTAATATCTCCTTCATAAATTTCGCATAACTTGACATCTGTTTTAAAGCTTTAGCGAAACGAATATTTATCGTTAACTTCTTAAGTACGTTCATTAACTTTGAAATATTTTTATCCAATTGATTTTACTTGGAGATATTAACTTTTCTAGATCCTTAGAAACATGTTCTTCAGGTCTTTTAGTTTCCTTTGTTTCTCTCACAACATCTTTCTATTTTCTAACCACATCCTCTATCTCTCTTTCACTTTTTAATTGGACAGCTTCTACTTGTTCATTAGTGTTCCCTTTATGGTTGATCTCAATGTTGCTAGGAAGTGTTCCTTGGGGTCTATTGCTAAGTGGATTAGCAATTTGTCCCAGTTGATTCTCTATGTTTCTAATCACAGTATTTTGACTTTGCAATTAGTTTCACATTTGCAATACCACTTCTTCCATAGACATCTTCTTATTCTCAAATTGTTGATCATTGTTAGAGTCCAGTGGATATGAAGGTCTATAGTTTATGTTCCCCTGATTATTCTAACTCCCATTAGGATTTGCATGATTATTTTCCCATTTTCGGTTTCCACCTTTAGTAGTATGATACCAGTTAAAATTAGGATGGTTCTTCCAACTTGGGTTGTAAAAGTTACAATATGGGTTGTTTATGGTATTTAAAGTCTCATTAGATAAGTTAGAATCAATCATATGCCCTAATGATCTTTCCTCACTTACTGGAGTAAATTGAGTTTGGTTCATTCCAAATTGGTCCAACTTCTTTGATATTGCAGCAACTTAAGATGCAAGAATTAAAATCTCATATGTATCATAAACACTGGCTACTTTTTTAAGATTTACCCTTATAGAGGGCCATTAAAATTCATTTGTAGCCATTTTTCAATTAATGCATATGCTTAATCAAATGTTTTTGACATTAATGATCCACCAGCAACAACATCAATTATATACCTAAGCGATTCTACTAACTCATTATAAAAATTTTGAATGATTAACCAATCAGGCAGAGCATGATGTGGACACTTTCTTAGAAGTTCCTTAAATCTTTCCCAGGCTTCGTATATTGATTCCCCTTCATACTGAAAAAATGAGATAATATCTTTTCTAAGTTTAGTAGTCCTTGAAGGTGGAAAATACTTAGCTAAGAATTTCTGAGTTAACTCCTCCCAATTTTTAATAGAGACAGGTGCTAATGAGTATAACCACATTTTAGCCTTATCCCTTAATGAGAAAGGAAAAAGCCTTAGTCTAACAAAATCGTCTGACATACCGTTATAACGAAATATAGCACAAAGTTCTATAAAATTTGATAAGTGTAAATAGGGATCCTCCAAAGGAGTTCCCTTAAACTGATTGTTCTGCACCAGTTGGATAATCTCAGGATTTATTTCAAATGAGTCAGCTTCTATGACAGGGTTTTGTATACTTGAGTGAATTTCATCTGTCGTAGGATTTACGTAATCCCACAATGAAGTATGATAATTTTCCAAGTTATTATTTTGAAAGTTTTCCATTTCCATTTCTAGTTTTTCGAGTCCTCTTTGTATTTTTATTTTTTTCTTTTTTTTCAAACTCGGGATCATAAGGCACAAGTCTTGCAGATCCTTTGTTTTGTATACGCAACACAACAAACAATACATTAACAATTAAACAAATAATAGAAGAAATATATTCAACACAACAAAACATTTTCACGAACACCTTATTTTTCACACAAACAGTCTTTTTTTAACACTTTTTCATATAAAAATACTTTTCACACCAATTAGTTTTTACGACACTACAGTTTTCCAAGTCTAAGTCTAATTACTTCAACTAAAATTCTCCTAAAGTTCTTAGCGAAGCTTCCCCGTCAACGGTGCCAAAAACTTGACAGCGACTTTTTATATACAAGAATTTATGAACCCATATTTATTATTTATAATGATTTTGTAAAGTCACAATTTCAAACGCAAGTATACGTATCCCTCAAGTAATACAGGGCTCTAATGGAGTCCCGTTTATCGATCCCATAAGGAAGCGAGGTAAGAGTTTCTTAGTCAAATCCTAGTCTACTACAATTAGTCCTTAGTCAGGAATGTCGATTAAAATGATGTTTTATCTATCAACTACTCCTAAATGCAGGTGTTAAATGTAAAGATAGTAACTATAACTAAATGAAAATAGTAATTCTAAAGATAACCCTTTTTGGATGAATTGTTTTAGAAAATTTTGAGATATTACAAACTACTATTCTTATGTAATGAATTAGATAATGTAAAGGAATGAGATGCATTAAATATTGTATGTGCCAAATAAGAGCAATCCTATCTTTTACCCTTTGGTCCAGGCATAAAGAACATTGACTGATCCTGTGCTTGTTTACTGAATCTGTGGCTAGGCTGGGAGGATACCTGCTCTCACTTCGGAGCTCCCACGTTCCGCTCACCTGAGGGCTAACATCTCCGCTTCAGTACTCAAACAATAGGACCGATTGGGGATTTTAGTCTGTCACCATAAAATCTCCAATTCTACGCTCATCAAAGTATATTTCCCTATTTATTTACATTCAACTCCCATGAACCTAACCATCCATAGAATCTGAATGTAGTTCTACTTTGTTGAGAATTACACATCCCTCTTGGGTTTTAATGCAATTAAAACAAACTTTAACACTACAACAGACCTTTATTGTAATGTAAATAAAGTGCAAGTAAAAATCATCACATTGATAATTAAATCTGCTTCTAACATGCGTCACAAAATCCTAAACATGAATTCTACTCATTACGAAGGAAAAGTAAAATAAAATAATGACATAATCTTCTCCTGCCATTATTTCCAAACAAGAAGAGAGAGTAAGAGAAGCCCATCACAAAGCACAAAGAAAACACAACGGAAACTTCATTTAACCAATTCAAATCCACTAGATAAGTGTTTACAAAACCATAAGATAATGAAGAACAATATACTTAGCTTTTTCCTTTGAAAGAAAGAAGAAAATGTCTCCCATAAAGTCTCCTGCCGATCCTTGCAATGCTAGAACATCTCCTTACAAATTCTCTCAAAATACCCTCTCCAATCTCTCTAAAAGGGTAGAAATCTACATTTCTACTCCGCTTCTAAGAAACCTAAACTTTCTCCACACTTTTCCTAATATTCCTCTTATACAAAATCCTCTTTTTCTAAACTAAATTCGTTCTTTTAAGGGATAGGGACAAAGTATGAAGAGTTGCCACAAGTACCCTTCCAAAAAGCGTCCAAATACATTGAATTTCAGCCCATAACCGCCAAAAGTCGGTCCATATTCGTCCCGGGTGCTGTCGGCGGGCTCGAGGGCACTGTCGGCAAGCTTTTCTATCATTTTTTGGTCTTCTCGGGTAAATCTGGTCGTTGGCGCCGTTTTGGCGCCGTCGGCAGGCATACTGAGCAGCTCCACCGTTTCGCTCTGTTTGGCTCCGTTTTAGCTCTGTTTCGCCTCATATCAGTTGCGTTGTGTTCCTAACAAATAGCCCTACAAAATAAGCATGAAAACAACCTTCCTTTAAAGTGTAATCTCATTCAAAAATATGCAAGAAATGTAAAAGAGATTAAGCATCCAGAGACTTATCGAAAGGTGACAAGACAAATATCATTTCTTGCTTGTTTTTTCTCCAAATTGCGCCATTTTTGCATCTTGTTGCTCCAATGACCATAATTCATCATATCTGCAACAAAACATCAAAAGTACCCTTCTTTAAAGTGCAATATCATCAAAATCAGTATAAAATAGGTATGAAAATCTCAACATATTTTTATTTGGTCAGCCAACGACACCCTCGACGCCTTTGACGGCGCCCTCGACGTCGCTGACGGCAAGTTTTTCCCGAAAGCCCAAACAAAATTAATACAAAGATGTGCCGATGGCACCTTTGACCCCACCAACGGTGAGATAGGCGAATTGGCGGTTACTTGGGTTCAAATGGCGGTTTTTGGCGATTTTTGGGCGGGAATTGTCTTTTTAAACTAAAAAATTTGATTTCTAGTTCACATTTTCCTTCCAAAAATGATGTGAAACTCCACCAATTTCATTCTTATGGCATCCAATTCCCCTAATAATCCCAGAATGCGAGTTTTCAATCGGCGAAAGTTTATTATTGCGGAAGCGCAACGAATCTTCAATAAGTTACTGACGATGAAAAGATTGATCAATGAACGAGGATTTGTAAATCACGGATTGAATAATCCCATGACAGATATTGAAGAAACAATAGTATGGCAAAGATGGGAAGTGCTATGCTACACTACTACCGTCATGGTTGTTCCAGTGATGAAAGAATTTTATGCAAATTTACATGGAATCAACCAAGGAGTTGTATGTGCGAGGAAGATGGATTACATTCACTCATGCACTGATCAACGAATTATACATGACAGAGAGTGTTCCTATCTGTCACTATTCTAATTTTGTCCCAAAGAGAAACCAGATGAATGAGATTTACTAATATTTAACGGATGAAACTGACAACTGGGAAAGAATAGAAAATAGGAATGTTAGTTTCTCTGCAATACTTCTAAATCCCATTTCGAAATATTGGCACTTTTTCATTTCTGCAAAACTGTTATCGACAATGAAGATCAGTAAAGTTTCTAAAGAAAGTGCCATTTTGAATTACCGCATCCAAAGGGGACTGTCGATCGGCATTGGATCAATAATTGTGAAGTCTGTTTTGGGCCTGATCGTTCATGGATCAATTTATGGGCTTGGACACCCCTCCACAATTTTCTCACTTTGCAGTCAGTTCCAAGTGTCCTATGAAAATTTGGAAAATGTACTGCTACCTTGGAAGCCTTTGGACCCAACTGAGAGATTCTCAGTTTTTTAAGATGAAAATGACATGGCCATCATAGTAGATCAATCATCTCAGAATTCACTGCCATTTCAACCCTTAGTCTCTAATAAGTCTTTCGTGATCTTGCGCCGAATTAAGAAATTGGAAAACGAGGTACAAAATGTCATGAATGTGATTAATAATATCTCTAATTTCTTTGATCATCTAGACTGGAAGATGAAAGAACATTTTGAGCACTCTGGATATTTAGAAGATAGCTTAATACGACTGATGAGGAGGATGATGTTAATAGAAGAGGCTCCCACTGAAGAATTTCCATTCTAACCTTCTACAACCTCTTCGTTCATGTGCAATCAATGGGTGATCTAAGAGGAGAATCGAGTACCGATATTACTACCTATCTGTCTATTTATGTATTTCAATTTGAACTTTGCATTTGCTTTGCTTTAGAATTATGCTTTTAGATCTTTGTATAGTTGAGACTAAGCATAGGATGTTTTGTTTTCAGCGTTTTGAGTGTTGTGGCTTGGATTGCGATGCTGAATTAATGTGTTGAGGTCGGGAAAATATTAAACTTAGGTGTGTTATGTAACATATATTGTACTCCTTGGAATTTATATATAAATGTGATGTTTTGTGTTGTGAAAATTTATATGTGCTAAGTACATCATTTAATCACTTAAAATTATGTCTATAATGATTAAAAAGATGTCGTTTAGGCTTGAAATTGATCAAAATCGAAAAAATCTGGAATTTGGACCAAATCAATAGAGACTTAAGATTTAAATTCCAATAGAGTGCGCCGACGACACCATCGACCCCGCCGATGGTGAGCTCACAAAAAAGCACCTTTAACTGTGATTTTGACCAGTCAACCGCCAATATTCATCATCCCCTTCCTCCTAAAAACACCATTTTGACTTAGGGCTTGAAAGATCTTGGATTGGGAGGCGATTTCAAGGCTTTTTGACACCATATTTAATTATCTCTAGGAAAGAGCTTCACTCCAAGATAAAAATACTTGATTTTCACCATGAATTTCTTTCACATTGAGGAGATCCAAAGATTTTGAGAATGTGAAGAAAATTTGGGAAGAAATTCATGGATCTTAGTGTTGAACTCTTAGAATTACTATTTGAAGCCATGATTAGTATATTTGAAGTAATTTTTGGAATTTTTCAATAAGTTGATTATATTGAAATGGCTCCACATCAAAAGAGAAGATTTGAGTTCGACGGTCTCGCTTCGTCAATGCAATGGCTCAAACAAAATTTACTTCCATATTTAAAGGACAAAAGTGCATACAAGATCGAGTTTTTGAAAGTCTGGGAGGATAAATCGAACGAGTTATTCTCGAGCGGAGGTGGGAAAACTTTTGTTACACCACCAATAAAGCTAATGCAAATGTTGTGAAGGAGTTCTACGCCAATTTGATTTGAAGGTCTATAAAATCGTTTAAGTGCGTGGATTTCCTGTTGAGTTTACTGCCACCCGCATCAACACTTTTTATGAAGTCCCATACTCTTATAACTGACAATATGAATCCTTTAGTACGATGGAAGGCCCCCTAAAGGATGTGATCAACTTTCTCAGTGATGAGAAATGAACATGGAAGATAAAGCAGCGAGAATTGGTAAATTTTTATGCTTCAATGCTGAATGCCACCTCTAAGCCGTGGCATTATTTTATTTCCTCTACTCTGTTACAGACCTATCACCATAGTGAGGCAACTAGAGATAGTGCTATTCTGAATTTCTCTATTCAGAATAGTAGAACTATAAATGTGGGGAGAATAATTCTTAAGAATATATTGACTACGGCAAGGAGTGAGATTAGTGGAGGTCTAGGACATCCTGGACTTATTTATACAATTTGTAAACTTTCTAGAGTGGAGATTAGAGATGAAGAATGGGTTTATCCTATGAAACACATTAGTAAAGTAAATTTAAAGACTTATGAATCCCATGAAAAATGGAGGACTAAGAGTGGAAGTCAAGAACCTTCTACTAGTAGAGATGTCCCTTTTACAAGTTATGACCTTTCATCTTCTAGTTCCCCTAACCTCTCTGATTTGATGAATGAGTTGACCTTCCAGTGGAAGAGCATAGAGTTGGTAAGTGAAAGGATTGGAGATTTAGAACATCAACACGATTATGATAGTGAGTACCTTCAAAGGCATTCAAATTTTGAGGTAGCATATTATGAAGCTCAGGCCTGACACTACAGAGGTGAGCCTGATGTTACGTTTCCTGAGTGCCCCCGGTATACTCAGTTCATCCCGATCCACCTACTGATCAAGGCGATGAAGATATAGCTTGGGATTTTGATATTGAATGAATTGATGTATTTATAGTTGTACTTTCATTTTGTAATCTTTTTGTAATAGAAATGGATGCTTATGTATTTGGACTTTCATTTTTATTATTTCGTTGTACTTGGATGATTGTTAATTTTTGTTATAAAGTTTGTGTCATGGTTGAATTTGCATGTGTAGTTTAACAGATATTGAGTAGTATTTTGGAATGTAAGCTGATTTTTATTTTTTCGCATTTTATTTTTAATTTTTTTGTTTATATTGTGTTTGTGTTAGGAAATATTGTGCTTGTTTTACCTTAATACTTATTTTAAAATTTCATTACCCAGAAATTTCTCTAATAATTTATATGTGTAGAAAGCTCCTAATATTACAGACCAGGTGAAGTAAAAATTTAAGAAGGCCTGCAGAAATTTCAGAATAATGAAAATGCATACAATACTAAGGTATGATTTATATTTATAGTTTTTCTTTTCACCTGTATTATTTCATATTTAAAAATTTAAGTTTGTGGGAGGGAAGGAAAAAATTAACTATTAGATGTCCTCTATATCAATATTTTCAAAAATTATTTATATGATTTCATGTAGTGAATTTAATTCAGGTAACTATATTTTTGTAATTATTTAAATATTATAGTAGATTTAAGGAAATATTTTTGTAATGAAAATTAATTTTGTAACTTAAGATATTTTAGTATAAGAGAATAAGATTATGGTTAACTATTTAAAGTAAAGGAAACTATATTTTGAAGTATTAAGAATCTGGAAATTCATTTGAGAAGAAAAGATTGGGGCTCAATGATGTAAAAACTATGAAATATTTATAAGGTAAAGGAATGCTTTGAGTTTCAAATTTAGGGAAAGAAAAGTGAAGTTCAAAATCATTAAAGGCTATCCAGATATAGTAATCCTCACTTGAAAAAGGAAAATGAAAGTATTGAAAACAATCCCTGAAAAGAAAAGAAAATTATATAGAATTGAAAGCAATCCAAATTAAAAAGAGAAAAGAAAGAAAAAAATTATGAAAGTGAGGAGAAGCTGGAGGATATGCTTAATTTAAAATTGGCTTCACTGGACCTACCTAAAGAGAAAACTAAAATACATTCCTGAACTTATATTTATGGAATAGGTCTCTTACTACTAGAGCTTTCATGAAGTTCCTATCTTTTGAATATTCTAAGTGACTTATTATTGCAACATATAGTCATTCTTCAAATGAATAGAAGACTAGAACTCTTAGACTTGCTGACTAGATAATCTTATGGCTACAGAGTTAATTCAATTACTTGAATTTTTTCTGAAAATCTCACTATGATATTTATTTAAATCAAACTTATAGTATTTTTGAAGTAAAAATTTACCACAATAGATCACAACTTTTATATATATTACTAAAATTACTTGAGGACAAGTAAGAGTTAGGTTTGGAGGATTTTGACTGAAGGAAAATATGTTGAGATTTTCATACCTATTTTATACTATTTTTTATGATACTGCACTTTAAAGAAAGGTATTTTTGATGTTTTGTTGTAAGAATGATGAATTAGGGTCAATTAAGCAAAAAGATGCAAAAAGGAGCGAATTCGGAGCGAAAAAGACCAAAATGTAGAGATTTGAACTAGGCCGCCGACGACGACATCGACCCCACCGACGGTGAGTTTTTCCCAAGACTACAGGGCAAAATTCTTCAAAAGCCCGCCGACGGCGCCCTCGAGGCCGCCGATGGAGAGATTGATGGTTATGCCTACTCAAGCTTTGGATAAGGCCAAATTTTGAAGGGATGCGTATGCAACTCTTGGGAAAGCTCATCCACA
The DNA here is from genome assembly GCA_003013225.1 of Phalaenopsis aphrodite. NCBI lineage: Eukaryota > Viridiplantae > Streptophyta > Magnoliopsida > Asparagales > Orchidaceae > Phalaenopsis > Phalaenopsis aphrodite. The sequence continues at coordinate 150,428 of NEWO01000242.1, read as the reverse complement.
ACTTTAAAAGAACATTTTGGCCAAAAATTGAGAGAGTCTAGAGGCCTTGGAGGTTACCATTAATGTGTAGAATTTCCAATAGAGTGTAACAATTGTGAGGAATTCTTTGAGAGATTGTAAGAGTGGAGGGAAAGTGAGAGATTTCTTCCTTTTTGCTACTTCGAAGAGGAATTCTGTGTGTTGTAAAGAAAGGAAGAGATTCAGAGGAACTTTGAGAAGTGTTCTTGGGGAGAAATTAGAGATAAGTTATTTACTTGTTGTACTTTGTAGGAATTTGATTTTATATATAAATTTTGAGTTTTGTTGTGTTTTCCCCAAGAGTTCTGAGTAGTTTTCTCTTTTTCTTTCTCCTTATCTTGAGAATTGTGAAATGGTAACTTGAAATGGTAAAGCCAAGAAAATGTTTAAGAAATTGTGATGATCTTTTCACTTCAATCTTAATTTACTTTCAAAATGGCCAATTGATTTTTTAAAATATGTTAAATTTTACAACTAAGGTGAAGATTACATCAAAGATTCAGGGAGGTCAAAGCCCTTGGAAGTTGGGTGCAAATAAGTAGGGAAATAATATTATCGGGCGTAGAATTAAAGATTTTAGAGTGACAGACTAAAATCCCCCATTCGGTCCTATCGTTTGGGTGCTGAAGTGTAGGTGTTAGCCCTCAGGTGAGGGGAACGTGGGAGCTCAAAAGTGAGAGCCGGTATCCTCCAGCCTAGCCGCAGATTCAATAAACAAGTGTAGGATTAGTCAATGTTCTTTATGCATAGACCAAAGGGTAAAGAATAGGTATGCTCCTTTTTGGTACAATATAAAATGAATTAATTCATTTTATCCATTCACTATAATTGCTTGACAAGGAGAATGATTCATTCTTATATATTGAATATCACAATTAAACCCCCCTTAGTATCATTAGTTATTTATTAGTTATTAACATTATCTATTTATTTTAATTGCCTATTAGTGACAGATATGCAAATTGAACTTCGTTGTTGTGATTAAAGTATTGTTTCTCTAAAATCTTAATCCGTAATTCTAAACTACTCCCTATGGGATTGATATCTAGAACTCCATTAGAGCCCTATATTACTTGAGTGATACGTATACTTGTGTTGATAAGTGTGACTTTACAATATTGAATATTTATTACGTCCATATTCATCTTATATTTTAAGCATATATAAAGTCGCCCGTCACTTGCCATAATAAGAAGCTTTTACGAACCGAGCTTATTATAAATATTATTTAATTTTTCATATTAAATAGGAGAACTTGTTGGCTTATAATAAAATGGTTTTACAGACCAAACAAATGTAACACATTTCTTTGTTTATTTGATTGAGCCTCACTGTTAAGCCATGTGTCTATCTTTTGAGATGGATACATAGTTTAAGGTGAGACGCTCTTTCATTTAAATTATGAAAGATATGGGATCAGTTTGATTCATACTTTTCTAAAATTAAATACATATGTAAATTAAATGTCCCTCGAAAGTGGGCATCAGGATTTCCATTCCGGCGACAGAAAACTTTCACAGGACGACCCCCCCTAAAAATTGTGCCTAAAAAGGATAAATTTAGTTCTCTAATACTCCAAAAAATAAAAGATTCAGCTTTTTTTAACTTTTAGTAAGCCCCTCCAAACCTTTGAATCCCAAACTTTCTTAATAATGAGAGTAGGATGTACTCCTCTAAAATACTTATTATGCATATAAATGTCCTAAAGTGAAGCTCTAGCCAAAATTTTGATCAAAAGCTTCATGCAATTGATATTAGCAAGAAGAAGAAGCTTTTTAAAACCCAACTTACCAGGAGCAATAGGTTTACATAATTTCTTCCAACTTACCCAATGAAAGCTCTTCCTCTCTCCAGACAACATAAATTTATTAAAGCATCAGTCAAGTACCATTTATGTTTTAGTTTTAATTTTAAGAACCTGTAATGCATATATAGTAACATAGTTAAGGATACTTTTCAGTAAGTAATAAGTCCAGCAATGGATAAAAAAGTGTTAGTCCGGTCATCAATCTTAATTTTCAGTTTAGCCACCACATCATCAAACTAATTTTCCTTCCTGCTCCATTTAAGATATTTAAGAGGTGAATCAGCCATGCTAAAGCCAGTAAACTCTTGAGTCCAATTTTTCATAGAGCGATTGACCTGTTTCGCCAAAACTAATTATCACTTAACCTTGTTGGGCATCATACCCGAAGTATCATGAAATTCCTTCAACATCCTACAAGTATTATTCACTGCATTCTTACAACCATTAGTAAAATTGATCATATCATCAGCATAAGGTATATGACCCACATAGATATAAGCTTTTTGGCTTTATAATGTGATGGGATGATTCAATTGCATTTTATTAGCCATCCTATAGAACTAATCAAAAGTTATGATAATTATAGCGGGTTAAAGTGGATAACCATGTTTAATAACACAATTGGATTTAAAATATCAATGAGCTTTCCCATTAATGAGGATAATCAAGAAATTACTTTTCAGCCATCTACCAATGATATTGAAAAAATCAACTCTGATGCTCCTTACTTGGAGCACTTGCATAATAAAACTCATGTTTATAGTATCCTACATTTTTTGGAAGTCTAATTTGATAATTAGAATCCTGCCTCTATATTTTTTTTATCAATATCACTAATAAATTCTTGAGCAAATAAAATATTATCAATGATTCTTCAACTTTGAACAAAAGCCATCTGATTGGATGAGATGAGAGAAGGGAGAAGTGGTTGCAATCTAGCCACTGTAATCTTGCTTATAATTTTAGAAAATACAAATGTGAGAAAGATAGGTCTAAAGTCCTCCCACTTAGTTTTCTTCAGTTTTTAGTAAATAAGAATGATAGTATATGTAGTGAAAAAGTTACTACGGTCTCCTTCTTGAAGGAAGCTTTAAATAGCAACAATAATATCTTTCTTCACATTTTTCCAAAACTTTTTATAAAAATCAATAAAAAACCCATTAGAAGTTTCGTTGTTATAAATGGATTCTAATGCAATCTAAAGTTTTTCTTCACTTGGGATCAGATCCCCTTTTCTTATATATACTTCGGCTTCAGACTCCACTGCTAAGAACTAGATGTAAGTTCCTTAATAACAAAATCTTGTGTAATTCTACCATTAGTTGACTGAGACAATAGCATCATAGATCTTACATATTTTCACAACAAATTTTAACATCTTAATTGGCCAAATCAAGAAGTAAATGAAGTACAATGATTAAATCATCACAACTTATTCCAACATTATGGGTCAATACTACACACAACTACCATCCAATAATTATTTACTTATCATTTTAAGGAAAAAAGATAAAGAGAACTACTCAGGGTTCATGGAGAAAACACACCAACAATTATGTTTAAAAGTAGAAATCATATAAAAACAAAAGAAGTTTACATTAAAACCAAATGTAGTCAAAAAGATAAAAAAATATCTCAAATTCCTCTCCACCAAACTCTTAAAATTCCTTTGAATCTCTTCCTTTATCTTAAAATCCTCCCTAGATCTTGTTGCCCAACCCTAAAGGGTTAAATCCTCTTTATCTCACTAACAAACAACAATGGATTCTTACTTAAAACTATCTGATCACTTTCTCCTTCACTAGGAAAGAAAGAAGTGAGAAGAAGCCCTAAATAAAATCCTACAACTCCTTACATTCTACTCTCTAAAAGTGTCCAAAGACTTCTATCTCTCTATATATTTTTATCTCTCTTTTTTCCTCTGTTAATTCAATTTAAGTCTTCCTTTTTATAGTTTTCCAAAAGGTGCTTTGATGTCTCTTCAAAATGTGTTCACATTCAATGAATCTTCCAAGATTTGCCTTTTTCAAGAGCAATTTGAATGTATTTTTGTGCCCATTAACTGTAGTCCATGTTTCAACCATGAGTTGCTTCAAACACCCTACCAAAATTCATCCAAAATTTCTTTAGTTTTCATCTTAACTACCTCTGGCGCATAAGCTCGAGGTCTTCGACACTTAGGGGCGACCTTCTTTGTCTCCTGGTGCTTAAGCATCAGTCATGGGCACTTATGCACCACAAATTATTTCACACATTCTTCATTTTTGCTCCAAATTTGATCATTTTTCACTCCTTTCACCATATATCATCTATTTAATTGTTCCAGAAAGAAAAACCCATAAAAACATTCTAATTAAGTGTAATATCCTCAAAAATAGGTATAAAAATGTGTACATAAATGTTATAAATTTTAGGTGTATCAAAATCCCCCAAAAATAAAATGCTACTTGCCTCAAGTGACACTCCAATCTTTCACTAAGCAAAATAAGCAGATTATGCCAATGAGTTTCTTTAGGATATTCTAAAATTTCTTTCTAAAAATTAAAGTAGCCCAATTTAGAAAAAAACTTTAGTAAATGAGACCAACTTAGAGTTTAGAAATCTTTAATGTGAAGAGCCTGAAAATATGAGTTCCTATCTAGTTCAGAGATTCTTGTAGATTTACCAAATATAGGTTTTAGGCATTCTATCTCCCCCACTTAAAATTTTTATTAAGAATAATTATACTAACTACATTATATCCTTAAACATAAGAGTTTCTCAAGTCTTATATTTTAAAAAGATAACGTGTGGAACCAATTTTTTATTAGGCACTAATCCTCAAGCTCCTCTACCATTTTTCACATATTATACTTGACTTGTCTTTTCTTTTTTTTTTCTTTTTCTTTCCTTTTTCTTTTTGTTTTTTAGGTGAGGATTACTATATCTGGATAGAACTTTAATGGTTTTGAATGCCACTTTTCATTTCCTAAATCAAAGGTTTGATATATATCATTTACTTAGAAATATAATAATAATTTTGGAAATTATTTTTAATAAAAGAAATTTAGTATTCAAAATAAAAGTCTAATTCTTCTACATTTTCAAAATACAACTTCTCCTACCAAGAATAATTACACAATATTTATCATTTCTACACTAAAAATTTTTAACATTAATTTTTTTTCATTGCTATAGGTTTCAACTAAATTTTCTTACTCATTTCAATATTTTAAATTTTACTTCCATAATATAACTTCATACATTTTTTTTCAATCAAAATTAAATTTATTTATAGCACATTTCAAAACAAATGAAATTCAAGTTTTGAAATTTATTTTTCATCTCCCTCAAGCTTAAATTTGTATTAAAAAAAAATATGTTAGCATAATAAATATATATGCAGGAATGAAAACTAAAAATAACTTGCTTATATGAATTTTGATATCATAAATATACAAGTAAAAAAATGTAAAATGGGAATAAAAATAAATTGATCAATTTTTAACTTAATTTTAACATATATGAGATTCAACAGACATCTGTGCAGTAGAGGATAACATAAATGCAAATAACCACAAACCAATAGAAATTCATAACTACAACATAAAAAAAATACATGGCAGTAAATTTAAAATTTAAACATGAAATTTTTAAGTGAAAGTTAGCAATAATATAAACCTTCCTAATACCACTAAAATAAAGCCTTCACAAACCAACAAAATACAACTAAACAACAATGTTCACTCAATTACTACCACAAAAACAAAAAATAACTACACACAAAAACACAAACACAAATTTAAACATCACAATAGTATCCAACACAAAAAATAACAATACATATAACGGTAGCAGTCCAAACAACTACAACAAACAATAACATATAAAAGAGTATTAGTCCAAAAAAACTACAAAACATAAAACTTCAACAACTTAAAAATAAAATAATCAAATCTATCCTCTTCCTCCTTCTCATCATCATCCCAAAAATTTGTAGGCTCATAGGAGATAAAAGAAACACCACAAATTTGTCACCCCTGATAAAGATTTCCAAAGATGAGTGATATTTTTCTTCATAATCACTATGTCTCTTCATATAAGTATCAATATGTCCTGCATAGTTTTCTAAATTCATTACCTTATCCGCAGTTTAGTTGATATTATCTAACATCTGCATTAATTGTGACTGCGAATCAGGACCAGTCGACTGGCCTTGTGATGTAGATGCTTGTGAAGTAGAAGCACGAGATGTAGAAGCACCAAAAACTCTTAAAAATCCTCCTCTCCAGCAAATTATAGAATGCTCTGAATATAGTTTCATATTGACACTCATAATAGGCTTTAGTGGCTACAAAGACTCCTCTCAACTATCAAATATCACACCAGTCAGCTCACATAAACAAAATAATAAGGATGTGAATTCCAAAACTGTAGTACTGGCAGCTCTGGCAAAACTAGTGATCACCTGATACATTAAGGATCCAATATCAATTGGCTTTAGTTGTTGAGTACAGTAGTTCAAAATGACTCTCTCTCTTGTAACTTCATTCAGATGATTTGTAAGGAGTAGACGAGCTAAAATAAAATGGTACCGCGCTTTCGTCGTGACATCAAGCTTTGATCTAGGAAAATTCACCCTCCTATCATTCGTTATTTTCCCCAATTCTCCTCCCGCAATCAATAAAAAAATAATTTCATCTAACTCTCCCTTAGTAGGATTATAATTTCAAGAAAAACATAACAAAATCGAGGGCTGCTGGAAAAATGAATTGATTACCTTTGGGTAAAATGCTACTGATTTCCCTCTCAGCATAACCTGATCTTCCTCTGCCTCAGGGACACTAGCGTAAAAATCCCAAACTACCAAAATGACTGCTATTGTAGAATAACAACTGAAACAGTCTCATTGTCAGCAAACTAACAAATCTTTCACAGTTCCGCCAGGATTATCAAAACACCACTCATGAATCAACTTTCTTGACTTCATCACTTTTGCATACAGATCCCGAGCTTTTGAACAGACAAATTTGCTTGAATTGAAAGTGGACTTCCCCTTGTTCCTTTTCATTTTTGGTGCCATTTTCTAAAAGTCACATAAAATTTACAATAAATCCTAAACTTAAGTCTAAATCACTAAACTTAACTTCCAAAAGCTTAAACTATCATTTCCATGTATTTTCCATAGATTTTTCTTACGTTTTCACCATAAATAGTGATTTCCATATAATTTCACAATGTACTCCAAATATATGGTGAAAATAAAAAAATTTCTACATAGAAGTGAAGCTCTCACCTTGAGAATATGAAATCTAATAGATTTGGCTCAATTCCACCAAGAAATATTCAACTTTAGCGGTGGCCTAGATCCAAAATCACAAACACTAGAGAAGAAGATGAGGATTGGGGGTAAAAATTGTATTTTTTTGGTTCAATTTCTTACCTTTTACTGTTCACAAACTGGTTTAAGTGGACTAGCGCTTAGGTGCCTACATCTCAGGTAACCTACGCTTAAGCGCAAGGTTTTGATGCTTAGACGCCAATCCACAAATTTTGATTTTTAAGTTAAATGAACATCATGCCGAATTCATCCACCCCTAAATGGTTTTATAAATCTTAATAACTATTTTCTTCCCTTTCTATTCTCCTCTTTCTCAAAATTCACAAATTTTCTCAATTTCAATTCAACATTAAATAATACAAAATTTTTCACACAAACAGATAATTTCATTAATTTTTCAAAAACAAATACAAATAGAATATACACATATTTTCTTCAATCTAAAGATTCTTAAATGAGATGTATCCTAAACACATCAATTCAAATACAAAACAAACTTAACATCAAAGCACATAAACAAACAAACACAAACTACGAACGAGAAAACTAGACACTCGAATTCAATTCCATCTCCTTTGGGTGGAACATATTTCAACCTTTCACTTGTTTCTCCTAGGGAATTCAGAATATAAATTTTATAGAATGAACGGCGTTGAAGAACACTCATTGAGACTTCTTCAGTTCCCTTGTTTCTCAAAAACATCACCTTATCCGCTTCTTCTATATGACTTTTATGGTCGAATTGTATTTTGAGTCACCATCTGATATGCTCCAAGTGTGCATTAGTCTCATTCACTTTTGCTTTGATTGAAGCCACATCAGCCTGAATCTTTGTAATTCTCCCAGTTATTCCTTCTATACTAACAACTATGAATCTGTTGTATGACTCTTGCAAATTTAACTCACAAACTTCTTCTTAATCACTTCTTCTTTCTTCTTCATTTCAATCTCTTAAGAGGACATTTTTCAAAGTCCCCCACCCCTTTTCCCCTCAATTAAAACTTAAGAAGAAAAATTGAAAGGAGGTAAAAAATCTTTTCATTCCCTTGCTATTTATAGATCTTGGATGAAGCCTAGACCAACTACTCACGTTCAAAAACCACCAAATCACGTTTAGAGCCACAAAACCACATTTTAATCTTTCTAGAATATTGATTCTACTAGCTTTATAACTATCATGCTTAAGCGTCGCGTATTGGCACTTAAGCGTCAGTGCTTACTTTAGCACAAGTCTGCTTAACGTCCAAATATGCACTCTAACACGTCTAAGTCATCAATTAACATCTTAGAATCCTACTGTATCATTATACATTAAAAAATATTGTCACATTTTTCTTAATAAATTACAACAACATATCATTTAAAACAAATACACAATGATAATTATGGGCTCCATCCCACAAAGCGCTTGGTTTTATGTCGTAGCTCGACGTAACCGGTGCTCATTCTGGTTGACCCAACAACATAAGATCAATTAATTTAAGTTAAACCCCTAAAAAATATGCTTTCAGTATGTGACCATTCACTTTAAATAATTTCTCAGTTTTAGGATCTTTGATATCCGCAGCTCTAAAGGGAAAAACTTTTATCACAACAATTGGGCCCATCCACTTGAACTTAAATTTTCTTGGAAATAATCTTCATCTTGCATTATATAGCAAAACTTGATGCCCTAGCTCAAAATTTTTAGAAAGAATCCTCCGATCATATCTTATCTTCATCTTTTCTTTATAAATCCTAGTACTCGCATAAGTTTCATTCCTTTTCTCTTCAAGCTCATTTAATTGTAATAGTCTTTTCTCACTAGTATCTTTTATATTAAAATTGAATTCCATAATAACACAATATATTTTATGCTCAAGTTCAGCTGGTAAATGACGCTTTCAAAATATTAGCCTATGTGGGGACATTCCTATATGAGTTCTATATGCAGTCCTATAAGCTCACAAAGCATAATCAAGTTTGATTGTCTAATCCTTTTTTCCTAGATTAACATATTTTTCTAAAATTCTTTTAATTTCATGATTGGATAATTCAACCAAACCATTTGTTTGAGAATGATAAGCAGTAGCAATTCGATAGTTAATATGATATTTCTTTACTAATTTCTCCATTATTGCATTTCTAAAATGACTTTCCTTGTCAGTTATGATCACTCTCGGCATCCCAAATCTACAAAATATAATCATTCTTAAAAACTTTATAACTATTTGAGCATCACATTTAGGTAAAGCAATAGCTTCTATCCATTTATATACATAGTCTACTGCTAACAATATATATAAATTTCTTAAAGATGGTATAAATTGTCCCATGAAATCTAATCCCCAAACAATAAATATTTTGACTTCCAACAAATGCTTGCGAGGGAAATATTGTCTACACTTTAACATTGATCACAAGTTTTGATATAAGCATTAAAATCTCTAAAGATTGTGGGCCGATAAAATCTAGATTGCAAAATTTTGTATGTTGTTTTATCAACACCAAAATGTCCCCCAAAATTAGAATCATGACATTTTTGGATAATTTCATAAGTTTCTTCTAAATGCACACATCTTCAAATAATTAGATCATTTCCTTGTTTATATAAAAATCGGTAATCCCAAAAATAAGTCTTAGCTTTCGATTAAAATTTCCTCTTATGTTGATATGTCAGACAATGTGGTATAATATCACTAATAATAAAGTTCACAATGTTGGCATACCATGGAACACGTCACTCATTAATATTGAATAATTTTTCATTTGAAAAATGTTCATTAATTTCTTTTTCATAACAAAGTGATTTTTCTAATTCATACCAGGACAGATGATCAGCAATTTGATTATCAGCTCCCTTCCGATCTATTATTTTAAAGTTAAATTCTTACATAATAAGAATCCATCTTATCAGTCAGGGTTTTGTATTCATCTTTTTCATTAAATATTTAAGATCAATGTGTGCACAACACTATTTGTTCCAATTAAATATAATCTAAATTTATCAAAAGTATATAATACTGCTAATAACTCTTTCTCAGTTGTGGTATAATTAATTTGAGTTTCATTAAGAGTTCTATTAGCATAGTAAATTATTTTGAAAATCTTATCATGTTTTTTGTCCTGAAATAGCTCCAATAGCAAAATCACTTGCATCACACATTAATTCAAAAGGTTTTTCCCAATCTCATGAAATAATAATTAGTGGAGTGACTATTTTTTTAATAGCTCAAAAGCTTTTAGGCACTCCTTATCAAAATTAAAAATTACATCTTTTTGAGTAAATGACATAGAAGCTTAGCAATTTTTGAGAAGTCTTTAATATATCGTCTGTAGAATCCAACATATCCTAAAAAACTCCTAATTCCCTCACATTTGTTGGGTGAGGTAAATTAGTGATAACTTGAATTTTTGTAGGATCTACTTCTATACCATTTTTAGATATGTGATGTCCTAAAATAATTTGTTCTGCTATAATAAATTGGCATTTTTCCCAATTAAGAACTAAATTTTTTCTTCACAATGCTTAAGAACTCTTGATAAATGTTCTAAACATTATTAAAGTGAAGTTTCAAACATTAAAAAATCATCCATAAAAACTTCAATTCCTTTTTCAATTAAATCACAAAAAATAGCCATCAAATATCTTTGAAATATATTTGAGGGATTACGTAAACCAAAGGACATTCTTTTAAAAGCAAATGTACCATAAAGACTGGTAAATGTTGTTTTCTTTTAATCCTCGAGAGCTATTTATATTTGGTGAAAATCAGTATATCCATCCAGAAAATAAAAGTTATTTGTCCAGCTAGTCTATCCAACACTTGATCTAGAAAGGGTAGTGGAAAATGATCTTTCCTAGTGACAAAATTTAGTTTTCTATAATTAATGCATATTGACCACCTTGTGACTTGTCTTATTCGTATTAACTCGTTATATTCATTAATAGTCATAGTCACTCATCTTTTCTTAAGAGAAAGTGAATTAGACTAACTCATACACTATCTGAAATAGGGTATATAATTTCATCATCTAACCACTTTAAAATTTCTTTCTTAAAAATTTTTTTTATAAGAGGATTTAATCTCCTTTGATGATCAGCTTTGGGTTTGCAGTCTTCATCCATAAAAATTCTATGCATACAAATTGAAGGTATGATTCCTTTAATATCAGTAATTGTCCATCTAAAGACTTTCTTATAATTCATCAAAGTTTTCATTAAACTCTCTTCTTCTTATAAAGTTAAACTTTAGAAAATTATAACCGGTAATGTTGAGGAATTGTCAAAAGAGGCATATTTTAAATCTTTAGGAAGTAACTCTAATCCAAGTTCAAGAGGTTTTTCAATCGATGGAAAAAAAGATTTATCTTTTTCTGTCATGTCCAATAGTTCAAAACTTTATTCGAACATAATTTGAATGTTCATCATGAATATCATTAGATTGCTCTAATTCCTCTTCTTGCATGTGTTCCAACTCTTTCATTTCAGATTTCTCTTGATAAGTTTCTTTGGAATTACATTCACCCAGATTTCTTATTAAATTCATCCTAGAATATTTATCATCTTTACCTTTTGCAAGATACTTCATAAATTTTGAAATATTAGCCGTTTCTTCACATCTATCATTGCTCTTCCTATGGCTAGGAAAGGTCTCCTCAAAATGATAGATATCTCTTTATCTTCTTTCATATCTATCACAATGAAATCAACAGAAAATATAAATGGATCCACTTTCACTAAAACATCTTCTATAACTCCCTTAGGCTATGTTATGGAACGATCTGCCAACTGCAATGTTATAGTAGTAGGGGATATTTCTCCTAATTCAAATCTTTTAAATAATGATAATGACATAAGTTTAATGCTTGCACCTAAATAACATAAAGCCTTCCCATAAAATTCATCTCCTATTGCACATGAAATTGTGAAGCTACCAAGATCTTTAAACTTTTTCTCAATTATAGCACTACACTCCTCACTAAGTGCAACACTCTTGTTATCTTCGAACTTCCTTGTTATGTTAAGATAATCCTTCATAAACTTCACATAGCTTGAAATTTGTTCTAAGGCTTAATCAAATGGAATATTAATCACAAGCTTTTTAAAGATTTCCAAAAATTTTGAAAAATATTTATCCAACTTTTTTTGATGAAATCTCTAAGGAAATGGTGATGGTGGTTTTTCCAAGTTAATTTTTAATGAAGAAATAGGTCTCTCTAAACCTTTCAAAGCATCCTCTTTAGGCTCTTCAATTTCTTCTCTCTCTACTTCACTCTATTTTTGAACTCTACCTACCCTCTTCCGCTTCTATGTTGAACAACATTTACTTGCTCCTTATTATGGTCTTTTGGATTTACCTTTGTATTACTACAATTTATTCCTTGGGATCTATTACTTAATGAGCGTACTATTTGTCTTAGTTGATTATCAATATTTCTAATTGCAAATCCTTGATTTTATAACTGATTTCTTATCTGTAACACAACTTCTTCCATAGACAACTTTTTTTCCTTGAATTGTGGATTAATGTTAAAACATGGAGGATATGTAGGTCTATAATTATTATTCCCTTGATTATTACCATTTGAATTATTATTATTCCAGTTAAAGTTAGGATGGTTTATCCAACTTGGGTTATAATAATTTGAATATGGGTTATTTGACTTATTTCTTATGACATTCAAAGTTTCTGATGATGTTGAGAATCTACCATTTGGCCTAATGAATTCTCTTAAATCATTGAAATTGGTTGAGAAAAATTCATTCCAAATTGGTCTAACTTACATGAAATTGTAGCAACTTGATTTGCTAACATTGCAAAAGTATCAGATTCATGAATATTGGCTACTTTTTAGGATTTACCCTCTCAAAAGACCAGTGAAAATTATTAGTAGCCATCTCTTCAATTAAAGCATATGGCATCAATGAACTACCAGCAGTGGCATCGATAATAGATCTAAGAGATTCAGCTAATGCAATGTAAAAGTTTGAATTATTAATCAATCTGATATAACATTTTGTGTACACTTTCTCAAGAGTTCTTTAAATCATTCTCATGGTTCATAAATAGATTCCCCTTCAAACTGAAGAAAAGATGTAATATCATTTCTAAGCATCAAAGTTTTTTATGGTGGAAAATATTTAGCAAGAAATTTTTGCGCTAATTCACCCCAAGTTCTAGTAGATCTATGTGTTAACAAATTTAACCATACTTTAGTCTTATCCTTTAGTGAGAATGAAAAATATATAAGTTTATTAGCATCATTTGAAACATCATCATATTTAAATGTAGCACACAATTCTATAAAATTAGTAAGATAAAAATTTGGATCCTTAGTTGGTGCTCCCCAAAATTGATTATTTGATATCATTTGAATAATAACATGTTTAAGTTAAAATAAATTAGCACTATAGTAAGCTTTTGAATACTACAATGAAGTTCATCTAATGAAGGGTTTGAAAATTCACTTAAAGGTCTAAATTGTTGATGAACTTCAACATTTTGATTATTTTGGTTTGTCATTTCTTAAAATTTTTTAACTTTTCCTATAATTTTGGATTTTTTTATTTTTCTAATAGTTCTATCTAATTCAGAATCGTAGGGCACCAGTCCTTTACAACCTGACTTATGAATACATTACTACAAAATAAAATAAAATAAAATCAAACAAACAAGAACTTACAAAAAAACAGTACGATATTCTTAAAATAAATCTAAAAGTTTAAATAAAGCTTTCTAAACATAGAATTTTTTTTTTGTAAAAAAAATCCTTCAAATTATACTAATTTTTTCTTTTTCACCCCGGCAATGTTGCCCAAAACTTGATCCCTTTTTCTTATATATACTTCTCCTTCTGACTCCACTGCTAAGAACTGATGTAAGTTCCCTGACAACAGAGCCCAAAACTTGATCCCTATCTTATACGATAGTACTATTATGTGTGTGCGATTAAATTCTCAATTCTTTTTATTTATATTTCTTTCTTGAAAATGGTGCCAAAAACTTGGTTCTGAGGCAAGTAAGAGTCTAACTGTTATATTTAAATATTGGGATACTACGCAAGTATAAGTATTGTTATCAAGTAATTTAACACTTTTTGTTTAAGCCCTGAAATATTGAACCCACGGGGAGAACTACAAACTTTTAAGAAGAACTTAGATAACAAACTCTACTTTGAAAAAGAGTCTTACTCAAACTGTAGATACTGTGGTAAGAATGAAAGTTTGATTCTTTTTGATAATATTGATAATTGAAAATAAGTCAAATAACTAACTAAATTTTTGTAAGATGAAAGCAATACAAACTAAATATATTTTTCCTTATCATGAATTAGTAATGCGTATTGGAATTCTATTGAGAAAGTATTTAAATTTTTATGTCAAATAGTAGAAATACTATTCTTTACCCTTACTAGAGATGATATAAAGAACATTAGCTAATCTAATGTTTGAATAGTCTTGAATACGAGCTAGGTAAGTAAGATAGTAGCTCTCACTCTAAAGTTCCATTTTCTCCGTCCACCTAGGAGCTAACTTCTCATATCAAGTCCTAAAATAATAGATCAAATTGGGAGTTTTAGCCTGTAACTCTAAAGTCCTCTAACTCTCCATCCTTCAAAGTTTATTTCCTTATTTATTTGCAGTCATTCATATGAATTACATTCCCATCCATACAATCTCATGTGATTCTACCATTAGTTGACTGAAACAATACAACAACAGATATTGCATGCTCTCATAACAAATTTTAACAACTTAATTGGCCAAATCAAGAAGTAAATAAAGTACAAAGACTAAATCATCATAACTTATTCCAGTATTATAGATCAAAACTTCACCAAACTTCCAACCAAAAATTGTTTGCTTATCATTTTAAGGGAAAAAAATAAAGAAAACTACTAAAAATNAAAATATTTAGCAAGAAATTTTTGCGCTAATTCACCCCAAGTTCTAATAGATCCATATGTTAACAAATTTAACCATACTTTAGTCTTATCCTTTAGTGAGAATGAAAAATATATAAGTCTATTAGCATCATTTGAAACATCATCAAATTTAAATGTAGCACATAATTCTATAAAATTAGCAAGATAAAAATTTGGATCCTTAGTTGGTGCTCCCCAAAACTGATTATTTGATATCATTTGAATAATAACATGTTTAAGTTAAAATAAATTAGCCACTATAGTAGGCTTTTAAATACTACAATGAAAATTCACTTAAAGGTTTAAATTGTTGATGAACTTCAACATTTTGATTATTTTGGTTTGTCATTTCTTAAAATTTTTTAACTTTTCCTATAATTTTGATTTTTTTTATTTTTCTAATAGTTCTTTGTAATTCAGAATCGTAGGGCACTGGTCCTTTACAACCTAACTTATGAATACATTACTACAAAATAAAATAAAATAAAATCAAACAAACAAGAACCTATAAAAAAAACAGTACGATATTCTTATAATAAATCTAAAAGTTTAAATAAAGCTTTCTAAACATAGAATTTTTCTTTCGTAAAAAAAATCCTTCAAATTATACTAATTTTTTCTTTTTCACCCCGGCAATGTTGCCTAAAACTTGATCCCTTTTTCTTATATATACCTCTGCTTCTGACTCCACTGCTAAGAACTGATGTAAGTTCCCTGACAACAGAGCCCAAAACTTGATCTCTATCTTGTACGATAGTACTGTTATGTGTGTGCGATTAAATTCTCAATTCTTTTTATTTATATTTCTTTCTTTACAATGGTGTCAAAACCTTGGTTCTGAGGCAAGTAAGAGTCTAACTGTTATATTTAAATATTGGGATACTACGCAAGTATAAGTATTGTTATCAAGTAATATAACACTTTTTGTTTAAGCCCAGAAATATTGAACCCACGGGGAGAACTACAAACTTTTAAGAAGAAATTAGATAACAAACTCTACTTTGAAAAAGAGTCTTACTCAAACTGTAGATACTGTGGTAAGAATGAAAGTTTGAATCTTTTTGATAATTTTGATAATTAAAAATAAAGCAAATAACTAACTAAATTTTTGTAAGATGAAAGCAATACAAACTAAATATATTTTTCCTTATCATTAATCAGTAATGCGTATTGGAATTCTGTTGGGAAAGTATTTAAATTTTTGTGTCAAATAGGAGAAATACTATTCCTTACCCTTACTAGAGATGATATAAAGAACATTAGCTAATCTAATGAATGAATAGTCCTGAAGACGAGCTAGGTAGGTAAGATACTAGCTCTCACTCTAAAGTTCCATTTTCTCCCTCCACCTAGGAGCTAACTTTTCATATCAAGTCCTAAAATAATAGATATAATTGGGAGTTTTAGCCTGTATCTCTAAAGTCCTCTAACTCTCCACCCTTCAAAGTTTATTTCCTTATTTATTTGTACTCATTCATATGAACTACATTCCCATCCATACAATCTCATGTGATTCTACCATTAGTTGACTGAAATGATACAACAACAGATATTGCATGCTTTCATAACAAATTTTAACAACTTAATTGGCAAAATCAAGAAGTAGATAAAGTACAAAGACATCATCATAACTTATTCCAGTGTTATAGATCAAAACTTCACCAAACTTCCAACAAAAAATTATTTACTTATCATTTTAAGGGAAAAAAATAAAGAAAACTACTCAAAATTCATAAAGAAAATACAACAACAATTAACTTTAAAACACAAGAAGTCTAAATTAAAATCAAATGTAGTTTTCTTGAATTCCTCTCCTCCAAACTCTTGAAGCTCCTTTAAATATCTTCCTTTATCTTACAATCCTC
>NEWO01000242.1:87703-122862 GCA_003013225.1 Phalaenopsis aphrodite | reverse complement strand
ACTTCTAGGCTTTGGTCCCTTGATACTTTTGGGAGACTCATGTAGGTGGTCACCTAAACCCACTAGCCCTAGGCTAGGGTTTAGCTAAGACCACTACATAAAGGACCCAAAATGGGATTTCTATTGGTCCATGGCTTATTGATGGTGGTTGGCACTCCAACTCTACCAAGATACCCAACCTATCCTTTTGCCCCTAAATTCCCCAAAAAAACCTAGATACCCTTGGGACCCCAAAATTGACCAAAATCCCCAAATTTACCCAAAATACCCATGTTGGTTCAAAAATCATTTCAAACACCTTGAAAACACCCAAACTACCAAAATTGGCCAAATTACTAAAATGCCCCCTCCTTAGCCCAAGATTCCAAAAATTCAAAAAATTCCAAAAATTCCCAAAACCTCCCAAATATTCCCAATTTCATTTTTCTCAACATCACATGACCAAATTTGGCTAATTTGACCATCTTTGATCAAAACCCCAAATTGCCCTTTAAAGGACCATATTTTCCCCAAATCACTCCAAATGTTTATCGAATTGGTCCAAATTTACCCCAATTTCAATTCTAAACTCAAATCCACTCTTGATGTGACCAATATAGACCAAATCAAAGCTCCATTAGTCCATCATTTGAACCCAATTTTGATTTAGATCAAACCCCAAGTTTGGCCCGATGACTTGGTTCTACCAAATTGAACCCATAGCCCACTCAATTAGCCACAATTTATGTGAAAGAACCTTCATAACATCCCCATAAATTAAACTTGACCTTAAATTGGCCTTGTTGAGGCCTCAATTTCATTTGATTCCAACCCAAGTCTAAAAAGCCCCAAATTTGCCCCAAATTGGGTATGTCTCAAAATCTCACCAAATTGATGGCCTTAGCCCCAAAATTTCCACTCCATCCCTTCATGAAAAATATTCACAACATCTTCCTTGATCATTTGAACCATTAAAGTTGGACTTAGACCAAGGCTAGCCCAACCTAGACCCATGTCTAGCCCAACATGCCCAAATTGACCAATTTTCAAAAATCCCTCAAATTGACCCACCAATTGAACTCAAAATCACTTCAACACTTCACAAAAAATCTTTATAACGGTCATCTAAACAATTTTGATTAATCAAGTAGGCCAATTGACATGGCTAGCCTAGCCCAAACCACCAAGCTTTGATCAATTGAACCCACATTGAACCCATGCACTAAAGATTGCCTAACTAACCCAAAGTCACCAAATTAATGACTTTACAACCATTAGTTGGACCCTAGTGGCCAGCATAAACCTCTTAAAACCACCTAAACTAAGCCATTGACAAAAGGTCCCCTAAATCAAGGGATTTCACTCCATATTTGCTTAAGCTTAAGTTTTTTTTGCCAAAACTAAGCCTAAACACATTAAATTGCTTTGACATATTTCCTGGGGTTCTCTGAGCTCCTAGCCACCTTCCCATGGCTGGCTGGTCGGCCTAGTGGCCAAAAAATGGCCAAACTAAGAGCCGCCCCCTGGAATTAAACCCAATTCAAACCTAAAGGCCACCTCATCCAAATTAAAAATTGGAGCCTCTCTGCCCTCCACGTAGGCAGCAAATTTCACCCCCTATTGGCCATGACAGCAAGCCTTAAGCCATTTTTTATAAATGCTCCCCTCCACAGCCATGGAGGTAGAGCTAAAAATTCCTCTAAGAGACTTGCCTAAATTGATCCGAAAGCCTCTTTAAGACCTCCTCAGTGCAAATCAACCACCACATTGCCCTGAATCCCTTGCCGGTGCCCAATTTTTGAGCTCAAAACCTTGCCGGAGACAGAACAAAGCTCTCCACACCTTTACACTCCACCAAACTCAAATTAAACTCACCCACATCCTCACAACATTGAAAGAAG
This sequence comes from Phalaenopsis aphrodite, assembly GCA_003013225.1. NCBI lineage: Eukaryota > Viridiplantae > Streptophyta > Magnoliopsida > Asparagales > Orchidaceae > Phalaenopsis > Phalaenopsis aphrodite. Next base: position 120,982 of record NEWO01000242.1, on the reverse strand, counting down.
CCAAAGCCTCATCAAATACCCCTTCCATAGAGCTCCTAGAATATACTTTGATAAACACCTGAAATCAGCCATGGTCAAATTTAGGTCTAGGCATTTCACCATAGCAAAAGGCTTAAACCCTAGCATCTTTGGACCCCAATGAACGTGCCGAGACTCTCTGATCGAAGCTTCATTCTCAAAGCCAAGGAGGTGGAATGAGAAGACTCGCCAGATATGCTTTTACAGTTTTCAGCGTTGTCTTTCTTTTACTTTCATACTGTACTTTTATACATGCAAATTTGCATGATAAACAACGATGTTACCTTGCATGAAACTTAAACAATCAGGATAGCCACAAAACCAAAACCAAAATTAAAACTAAAATCAACCAAGATAAAATTCACCGCCACAACATTCAAAGTATAAACAACTCAAAATTTTATCACAAACATCACACAAAACTACAATTGCAACTAAATTAAGATGTCTCTATTCGATGATCAGGAATTCCTCGGAGGAGGTAACCTACGGTTGCTAACGAGGCTTTCCACAGTCCAAATGAAATTATGGAACTCATTAAGTTGAGTTTAGTATGTTCATTTGGACTAAGAGAATCTAATAGAAAATAGTGGTGCCAGAACGAGGGAACCGTAGGATCCTAACCGATGTCGCTCTAATCAACTTTAACATGCCCCCAAAAAATTTAAGGAAATTCAACCATAGGGCCACCTCATTTGACATCATAACTTGACACACCAGAAAACTCAAACTCATCACGGTGAGGAGCTTGGAGCTAGCATGGTGGGCAGCATGGCCATCTTGAACAGCAAAACCTATTTTCCGTAGCTAAACCAATCTTCCTTCCTTAGGTATAAACAACAAAAGTCATAGGACTTCGAGGTTTCTTGCTTATGCAACATAAATCCCCACCTTATCTTTAGGCCTTTGTCTAGCCCTACTATACAATATAAGCCCTAACTCATCTTAGGATTCTGAGGTTGTCGTTTGTCACGTCCTAAATCTTTAGATCTTTCAAGCTATTTGTGTGATCGTCTCACACGAATGTAAGCCCTAACAAATAAAAATTGGCCGGATGAAACACCTAAATATTTCTCCTCAAAACTAAAGCCAAACATTAGGCTAACTTGGGAAGTCACCGAGGTTCTCCTCTGGATCTATGACATCCTCTAGTTCTTCCTCCTTTGGACTCTACAAAATTTTATAAATTTGAAACAATCCCCTCTCACACCTCTTTGTCCGATCTCATTGAAAAGTCCTACCCTTCAAAACTCCTTGAAGATAATATTTCCTGATTTTTATCAAGAGTCTTCTTAGATGACTTTGGTCATTTAAAATGTAATAAACCATAGAGGCTTGCCCTTATAGAAAGTATGTCCGAACCCAGCTTAATATAAACCCTATTTAATTATTTATATTAAATAGGGGAACTTGTAGGCAAATACAAAGGTTTCATAGACCAAACATATGTCATATATTCCTTGGTTTATTTGATCGAGCCTCATCCTCAAGTCTTGTGTTTATCCTTTGGGATAGATACAGGATTTGAGGTACAACGCTTTTTAAATGAAACTATAAAAAATATGGGGTCAGTTTGATTTCATATTTTTCTAAAACTAAATATATATGTAAATTAAAACGTCCTTCCGAAGCGGGCAACGAGATTTTTATTCTGGTGACCGACAGCTTCTTATGGGCAACTCCTCCAACCAAAAATAGCGCCGACAAATTCATTAGACTTCTATGCAGTGGAGGATAACATAAAGGAAACAAAACACACTAATAGAAATTTACAACTGCAACATAAAGAAAATACCTAATATTAAATTGAAAATTTTAAACATGAAGTTTTTAAGTGAAGGGAAATAATATTCTAAACCTTCCTAAAATTCACAATTAAGTTCAACACAAATTAACTAAATACACTAGACAAGACAGTTAACATAATCACTATCATAAAAATAAAACATAACTACTCGCAATAACTTAAATACATAACAACAGCGCATAAGAGATTAAAACACAAATAGTAATAGTAGTTTAAATAAGTAGAATACAAAACAAATTAGCAGTACAATATAATTGTGCCAAATAAAGTTCACAATAATAAAAAAAAAGCTAACTACTCAATTTAATCCTTCTCCTGCTCAATATCATCACTCTCAATGTTGTTCCAAAATGTAGTTGGCTCAAATGATGGATATTGTGGATATGAAAGAAAAACTACACTTTGGTCACCCCTGATAAGGTTTTCCAAAGATTAGCAAAATGTTTCCTCATAATCATTGTGTCTTGTCATATAGCCATCCATATGATCTACAAAGTTCTCCAAATTTAATACCTTATCCGTAGTATAATTGATGTTATCTAACATTCTTTCCAATAAGTGTGACTGTGAATCAAAACTAGAAGCGTGACCTTGTGATGTGGATGCACGTGAGGTAGAAGCACGAGAAGTAGAGGCACTTAAATGTTGTGAGAAATCCTCCCCTCCAGCAAATATTGAATGTTGTGAGAAATATTTCACATTAACGCTTGTGGTAGGCTTTAGAGGCTGAAGTATCTCCTTCCAGCTATCGAATCTAACTCCTACCTGCTTACATAAGGAAAAGATAAAGGATGTGAATCCAAAACCTACAGTAGTGACAGCAGTAGTAGAACTGATGATAGTCTGATAGATCAGAGATCCAATTTCAATTCGCTTGAGCTGCTGAGTGCAATAGCTCAAGGTGGATTTATCTCTGGTAACTTTCCTGAGGTGGTTGGTTGGTAGTAGACGAGCAGAAATAAAGTAGCTCCACGCTTTCAATATGGCATCTAACTTGGACGCATGGAAGTTGACTCTTCTTTCATTTGTTATCTTCCTCAGTCCTCTTCCCATGATCAATGATGATATGATCTCATTTAACTCCTCATATTTTGGACTATAATTCGAATAAAAACACAACATACTAGGGTGCAATTGGTAAAACATATTTATTACCTCATGGGAGAAAGACCCCAATTTTTTTTTCCTTGAACCATGACCTGATCTTCTTCAACTTCAATAAGATTAGTGTAAAACTCCCGAACAACAAAAATTACAGTCACAACAGAAAAATAGCAAAATCATTCCCACTGTCGGCGAACAATCGAATCCTTTACTACTTCACCTAAACTTTTGAAACATCTCTCAACAATTAGTTTTCTCTATTGCAGTGCTTTGGTAAACCTATCCTAAGCATTCGAGCTAACAAACATGCTTGAATCAAACTAGGACTTCCCTTTACTCCTTTTCATTCTTGAAGCCATTTCTAAAAATCATATAAAATTCATAATAGAATTTAAGACTAAATCACTAAACTCAACTTCTAAAAGCTTAAACTATCATTTCTACGTATTTTCAATAGGCTTTTCTTAAATTTTCACCCTGAATAGTGATTTTTGGTTAAATCCTCAATGTGCTCAAAATACATGGTGAAAATAAAAAAATATAGAAGTGAAGCTCTTACCTCAACAAGATCAAATCTAGCAAATTTTGCTTGAATCCACTAAGAAATATTCACTCTAAAAGAAGCCCTAAATCCTCACTCGCAAACTCTAAGGGAAGAAGACAATGTGGTCAAAAATGGCAATTTTCAAGTTAATTTTTTAACATTAACTGTTCGTGAACCGGTTTAACTTAACCGACACTTAAGCGCAAATGGTTCGGCGCATAGGCACCTACCTCTCGATTTGTCTAGTGCTTAAGCACGGGGTATGGGCTCTTAAGCGCCATTGCACAAATTTTAATATTTTTTTATTTTAAGTGAAATGCACATCTAGCTTAAGTCAACTACCCCTAATTCGTCTTATAAATCCTTAATAATTATTTTCTTCCCCTTTAATTCTCCTCTTTCTCAAAATTCACCATTCACTAATTCGATTCAACATGAAAAAACACAAAATTTTACACACAAACAAACACTTATATTAATTCACAAATAAGTACAAACATTTATGATACATAATTTCTCAATCCAAAGAATCTTGAATGAGATAATTTCTAAGCACAAACGCTAAGCAAACTTAATACTAAAAACACATAAAAAAACTTAATACCAACATCACAACACCTAACATAAACAAACACTAAACTTAGAACTTAATTCCATTCTCCTTCTGGTGGATCAAATTTCAGCCCTTCACTTATCTCTCTTGAGGCATTTAGAATATAGATTAGATAGAATGGATGGTGATGAAGAACTCTGGTTAAGTATTCTTCAATCCATTTGTTTTTCAAATAGATAGCCTTTTCCTCTTCTTCTATAAAACTTGTGTGGCTAGATTGCATCTTAAGTTGCCATCCAATATGCTCCAAATGTGTGTTAATCTCATTTTCCTTCACTTCAATTGAAGCTACATTAGCCTTAATCTTTGTGATTTTCTCTGTTATTTGTTCTATAATAACGGCTAGGAAACTGTTGTAGAACCTTGCTCACTTTAACTAATGAACTTCATCTTCATGGCTTCCACTTTTCTTCAGATCAATCTCCCAAGAAGACATTATTCTAAGATCTCTCACTTTTGCTAGGATTTTAGGGTGAAAATTGAAGTGGGGTGAGAATTCTCTTCATTCCCTTCTATTTATAGGCTTAGCCTAAAACTACTAGACGCACTCTCAAACCACTAACCCACATTAAAAACCAATAAACCATGCTAAATTCTTCTATAAATGTAATTTAGCATGTTTAGTTAACTACAACGCTTAAGCGTCGAAAGCGCCGGTGCTTAATTTAGCACAGTTCAGCTTAACATCTAAATTCTCATTCTAACATTTCTAAGCCATCTATTAAGGTCGTAGAATCATTAATAAATCATTATATATTCAAAATACCACTAGAAAGTTTCTTAATCAAACACAACAACATAACATTCAAAAAGAAACACACTGATAACTATGGTTGACCTAACAACATAAGTTCATTTAATTTAAGTTGATCCCTTAAAAAGTATGGTTTTGGCCTGTGACCATTCACTTTGAATATTTTCTTAGTTTTAGGATCTTTTATATCCATAGCTCCATAGGAATAAACTTTAATCACAACAAAAGGACTCATCCTCTCGAACTTAAGTTTGCCTAGAAATAATCTTAATTTTGCATTATATAGAAAAACATGTTTCCCTGGCTCAAAATTTTTAGTAAGAATCCTCCAATCATACCACATCATCATTTTTTCTTTACAAATCTTAGCACTCTCAAAAGATTCATTATTTATCTCTTCAAGCTCATTTGATTTCAATAGTCTTTTCTCACTAGCATTCTTTAAATTATAATTAAGGTCTTTAACGGCTCAATATGCTTTATGCTAAAGTTCAACTGGTAAATGACAGGCTTTCCTAAATTTTAACTTATATGGGGACATTCGTATAGGAGTTCTATATACAGTCCTATAAGCCCACAATGCATAATCAAGTTTGATAGACCAATCAATTTTTGTTGAATTCATAGATTTTTGCAATATTCTTTTAATTTCATGATTGGATAATTCAGCCAAACCACTTATCTGAGGATGATAAGCAGTTACAATTCGATGGTTGATATGATTTTCTTTAATAATTTCTCCATTATTGCATTTCTGAAATGACTTCCCCCATTATTCATGATCACTCTCAGCATCCTAAATCTATAAAATATGTTCATCCTTAAAAACTTTGCAACGCTTTGAGCATCACATCGAGGTAAAGCAAAAAGTTTTATCCATTTGGTTACATAGTCTACTGCTATCAATATATATAAATTTTTGAAAGATGGTTGAAATGGTCCCATGAATCTAATCCCCAAACATCAAATATCTCAACTTCCAACGCATAATTGAGGGGCATCTCCTTTTGCCTAGAAATATTTCCTACTCGTTGACACTGATCACAAGTTTTGATATAAACATTAACATCTCTAAAGATTGTAGGCCAAGAAAATCCAAATTGCAAAATTTTGTATGTTGTTTTATCAACACCAAAATGTCCTCTAAAATCAAAATTAAGACATTTTTTTGGATAATTTCATAAGTATATTCTAAAAGTGCACATATTCAAGTAATTAGATCATTTCCTTGTTATATAAAAATGGGTCATCCCAAAAATAAGTCATAGCTTTAGATAAAAATTTCCTCTTTTGTTGGTATGTCATTCCATAGGATATAATATCACTAACACTAAAGTTCACAATGCCGGCATACCATGGAACATGCCACTCATTAATACTGAATAAGTCTTCATCTAGAAAATGTTCATTAATTTCTTTTTCAAAATAGAGTGATTTTTCTAATTCAATCTTTGACAGATGGTCAATGATTTGAATCTCAGGTCCTTTCTTATTTATTATCTCAAAGTCAAATTCTTGTAAAAGAAGAATCTATTGTATCAGTCTTAGTTTTGCATCCTTCTTTTTCATTAAATATTTAATAGCTGAATGATCTATATGCACAATACATTTAGTTCTAATTAAGTAAGATCTGAATTTATCAAAAGCATATACTATTGCTAAAAACTCTTTCTCAATTGTGGTATAATTAATTTGTGCTTCACTAAGAGTTCTACTAGCATAGTAAATTACTTTGAAAAGCTTATCATATTTTTTTACAAAAAACAACTCCAATAGCATAATCACTTACATCACACATTAATTTAAAAGGGTTTTCTCAATCTGATGAAGCAATAATTGGTGTAGTGACAAATTTTTCTTTTAATAACTCAAAAGCTATTAGGCATTCCTTATCAAAATTAAAAACTACATCTTTTCAAACAAATGGCATAGAGGCATGGAAATTTTTGAAAATTCTTTAATATATCGCATATAGAATACAATTTGTCCTAAATAAACTCCTAATTTTCCTCACATTTGTTGGGTAAGGTAAATTAACAATCACTTTAATCTTTGCAGGGTCTACTTCCACACCATTTTCTGATATCTGATGTCCTAAAACATTTCCTCCTACTACCATAAATTGGTATTTTTCCCAATTAAGGACTAAATTTATTTCTTCATAGCACTTAATAACTCTCAATAAATGCTCTAAACTTTATTAAAATGAAGTGCCAAACACTGAAAAATCATCAATAGAAACTACAATTCCTTTTTCAATTAAATCACAGAAAATAACCATCATACATCTTTAAAATATAGCAGGGGCATTACATAAACTAAAGGGCATTCTTATAAAAGCAAATGTACCGTAAGGAAAAAGTTATTTTCTCTTAATACTAAGGAGCTATTTGTATTTGGTGACAACCAGTATATCCATCCTGAAAATAAAAGTGTTTATGCCCAGGTAGTCTATCCAACATTTGATCTATAAAGGGTAGTGGAAAATGATCTTTCCTAGTGGTGAGATTTAATTTTCTATAATCAATGCATATTTACCACATTGTGACTTGTCTTGTTGGTATTCACTCATTATGTTCATTGACAGTCACAGTCACTCCTCCTTTCTTAGAAACACAGTGAATTGGCCTAACTCATGCACTATCTAAAATAGAGAAGATAATTTAAGCATCTATCCACTTTAAAATTTATTTCATAACAACTTCTATCATAACAGGATTCAATCTCCTCTAAGGATCAACCCTGGGTTTGCAATTCTCTTCCATATGAATTCTATGCATACAAATTAAAGAATTGATTCTTATAATATCAGCAATTGTCCATCTAAAGGCTTTCTTATAATTCTTCAATGTTTTCAATAAACTCACTTCTTTATCTATAGTTAAAGTTAAGAAAATTATAACCTGTAATGTTGATGAATAACCTAAAAAGACATTTTAAATATTTAGGAAGTAACTTCAACTCAAGTTCAGGAGGTTTTCTAGTCGATGGACAAAAAGATTTATCTTTTTCTATCGTGTCTAAAACTTCAAAACTTTCTCAAACATAATTTGATTGTTCTTTATAAAAAATTTCAAATTGATCTAATTCCTCTTTTTGAGCATGTTCCAACTCTTTTATTTTAGAATTTTCTTCAAAAGTTTTTTTGAAATGACATTCACTCAGATATCTTATTACATTCATTTTGTAACATTCATCATCTTCACCTTTTGAAGGATACCTCATTGATTTTGAAATATTAAACGTAATTATTTAATTATTGACACACATAGTTAAGTACCCTTTGTGGACATCTATCATTGCTCTTCCTATAGTTAGGAAATGTCTCCTTAAAATGATAGGTATATCCTTATTTTCCTCTATATCTAGCATAATGAAATCAAGAGAAAATATAAATCGATCAACTTTCACTAAAACATCTTCTATAACTCCCTTAGGTTATGTTGATGAATGATCTGCTAACTGCAGAGTTACAGTAGTAGGGATATTTCTCCTAATCTCAATCTTTTAAATATTGATAATGACATAAGGTTAATGCTTGCACCTAAATCACATAATGCTTTCCCATAAAATCTGTCTCCACTTGCACATGAAATTGTGAAGCTACCAGGATCTTTAAGCTTTTTAGGAAGCTTTTTTCGAATTATATCACTTCACTCCGTACTAAGCGAAGTAGTCTAGTTATCCTCGAACTTCCTTTTCCTATTAATAATATCCTTCATAAACTTCATATAGCTTGAAATTTGTTTTGAGGCTTCAGCAAATGGAATATAATCGTAAGATTTTTAAAGCTTTCTAAACATTTCAAAAATTTTTTATCTAACTTTTGTTGACGAAGTCTCTGAGGAGTTGGACGTGGTGGTTTTTCCAAGTTAATTTTAACTAGAGAAATAGGTATCCCTAAACCTTTCTGAGCGTCCTCTTCATGCTCTTCAATTTCCTCTCTCTTTACTTCAATCTCTTTTTGAACTCTACCTTCCAACTCCCTTCTACTTCTAAGTTGAACGGTTTTTACTTGCTCTTTATTCTAGTCTTTTAGATTTACTTATGTATTGCTAGGATGTGTTCCTTAAGTTCAATTACTTAATAAATTTGTTATTTGTCCTAATTGATTCTCAATATTTCTAATTGTAGCTCCTTGACTTCGTAACTGATTGCCCATTTGTAACAATACTTCTTCAATAGACAAATTTTCTCCTTGAATTGTGGATTACTATTAAGACCTGGAGGATAAGTAGTTATGTAATTACTATTACCTTGATTGTTCCAGCTTCCCAATGAGTTTACTTGATTGTTCCCCCATTGCTAATTATTACCTCTCGAAGTATTCTTCCAATTAAAGTTAGGATGGTTCTTCCAACATGGGTTATAATAGTTTGATTATGGGTTATTCTGCTTATTGTTTATGGCATTCAAAGTTTTTAATGATGCATGATAATCTATCATTTGACCTAATGAATTATCTTCAATCATTGCAATTGGTTGATAAAAATTCATTCCAAATTGTTCTAATGGTCCCGAAATTTTTGTATGTAAGGATTTATGAAGTTGACACCACAACAATGCCAAAAACTTGATCCTTGTATGAAAAGTAAGTTGTGTAAAATATATATAATTATAGGTAATTAATAATGAGATTCTATGCAAGTATAGGTATCATTATCAAGTAATAATGGACATTATATTTAAGCCACAAATATCGATCACACAGGGAAGGTGTAAATTAGCAACAATAAATTTTATCAGGAAATTTACAGAAAATCAAACAAAATCACTGTCACTGATTTTGAATGTTCAGATTTTAACCAAACTAAATTACTTAACTATTACCAAAAATAGAAATGTAAATTTTGAATAATAACTACTAATCTACAAACTATGTTTATGTAATGAATATTTCTTATGTCAAAAAGCTTCTTTCCCACTACAATGAAATTTTAGTGAAATGAGATGAGATAAATGTTTTTAATATGGATTATGCCAAATAGAAGCAATTTTAATTCTCTACCCTAATACAGTGCATAGAAAATCATTGGCTAATCTTAGGTTTAGTCCCTAAATTCGTGGCTAGGCTAGGAGGATACTGGTTCCCACTCCAAATCTCCTACTTTCGTTCACCTGAAAGCTAACTCTAGCTTTTGTTTTTAAACACTAAGACCAAATTTGGGGTTTTAGTCTGTCACCCTAAAGATTCTTTAATTTTACACCCAACAAATAATATTTCCCTATTTATTTGTACTTAATTTCATGAACAAATTTCTCCTTCATGAAATCAAACGTGATCCTCACTCTATTTTAGAGCTCATACTCTGTTTCCTGGATCATATGTTTCACAACATATTTTAAAAAATCAATTGGCTAGATGATCGTTGGATACCTAATGCTTATGTACAGTATAACAATAGTTATGATGGGATTTTTCACTTATGTTTCCTTATTTTGCAACAAAACCAAAAATTTGATTCTGGAGAAAAATAAGAATTTAACTTTTTAATTTATATATATTTATATTGGGATACTGCGAAAGTATACGTATCGTTATCAAGCAATATAGAACTTTTTATTAAGACCTGAATATCAAACCTATAGAGAAGATTATGCAATATGCATTTTTTAGAAAGTTTTTTCTATTTTTAAAAAGATAATTACTTAAACTAAAAATGATTTTTGTAGGAATTTAAAATTAAAATATTTTTGCTATTTTTTATATTTTAACGAAACAGTAAAAAGATAACTAAAGTTTTTGTAGTAGAAAAGTATTTAATATGAAAATATATTTCTTCTTATCATGAGTCACTAATAAGCATAGGAATTTTGTTGTGGAAGTATGTAAATTGTGTTGTGCCAAATAAGAGCAATAATATTCTTTACCCTTACTAGAGATGCTATAAAGAACATTGACTAATTTAAAGTTTGAATAGTTCTGAAGACCAGCTAGGCTGGGAAGATACTAGCTCTCACTCTAGAGTTCCCTTGATTCCCTCCACCTGGGGGCTAACATTCTCGTATCAGAACCTAAAACAATAAACCAAGTTCGGGGCTTTAACCTGTCACTTTAAATTCCTCTAACCTACACCCATTAATGAATATTTCCCTATTTATTTGCACTCAATCATATGAACTACATTCTCATTCATACAACCTCATGTGATTCTTACCAATCGTTGACTGAGACAATACAAACCCGATTCTTACATGTTCTCACAACAATTTTTAACATCTTGATTGACCAAATCAATAAGTAAATGAAGTGCATGGATTTAAATCATCACAACTTCTTCTAACGTTAAAGATCAATACTCTCCACAACTTCCATCTAAAACTTAATTACTTATCATTTTAAGAAGAAGTATAAAGAAAACTACTTAGAATCCATGGAGAAAACAAAACTACACTTTAGTTTAAAAGAAGAAATCATTATCAAACCAACAATAACTCTCAATTAAAACCAAAAGTAGTCTAAAACAAAAAGATAAAAATTTATCTCAAGTCCTCCACCAAACTCTTGAAGTTCCTTTGAATCTCTTCTCTTTTACAATCATTCAAAACAAAATAACACAAAGGATAAAGTAAATAAAAAGTGTTTCCAGAAAATCTCTCTGAACTAACTCCCCATAAAAGAACTTTCAAAACTTTCCAATATTTTCAGGACTCACACTTTTTTGGACATTTACAGGACTCTTTTCTAAGTCCTCTCTTCTTTCTTTTATATTTTTCCAAGAGGTGTCATAGAATCTCTTCAAAATGTGTCTTGATTTGATGTATTTTCCCAAGAGATGCATCCTTTCATGATAATTTTCGTCCATGGTGGTTACAACCACCTATTAAGCCAATGGGTGCCTCAAAAACCTCTTCGAAATTTGTGAAAACTGATTTTACTAGTCTAGTAACTTCCACTAGCGCTTAAGCGCGGGGTGTCGGAGCTTAGGCACTGCCTTCTTTGTTAAACTGACGCTTAAGCACCGGATCTGGCGCTTAGGTGCCAAAACTCTTTTGCACAATTTTTTTACCTTTTTGCTCCAAATTTGATCCTTTTTCAATAATTTATTTTATAGTTTAATTATGGAACATTATTTTTATCTCTTCATGCACAATATCTCAGAGTAGTGGGAAAGAAAGACGGAACTACTCAGACTTCATGAGAAAGATACTACAAAACACAAATTTCATATATAAAATAAAGTTTATACAACACTAAATAAACAAACAAACTTATCTGGAACTCTTTCTCAAAGAAAATCCTTTGTAGCCTTTCCTTAGAAATGCGGGAAGAAGAATTCTCTCACTTTTCTCCTTCTCCAACACTCTTAAGGAAAATTTCACACTAAATCTCACCACAAAAACTCTAAACAATGAAAGCAAAATCACTATGACTCTAATATAGAGTGGAATGGAATGATGTGGAGAAAAATATGAATGTAGAGGAGTGAAAAACATAGAGGAGCAAATTTTCTGATGAAATTCAGCTCCAAATAGAGCCCATGGTTGGTTCTCCAAGAGGTGCCTCCAAAAAATCTTCAAAAAATCATCCAAATACATCAATCCTTCTAGAAATGGGGTGTGCACCGCCTTTGCCGTCGTCGGTGCTGGTCTGGCACTGCCAGCGCTGTGTAAAAATCTCGAGCGATAAATTGTTCTGCACCATCGACGCTGACCTTGGCACTGTCGGCGCTGAGCATTTCTTCAAAGACTTAATTTTGTCTCTCAATCTCATCTTTTTTGCTTTCTTTTTGCTTTAAGCCCTAAAAATCAACAACCTGCAATAAAACATCAAAATACCTTCCATGAAAGTGCATTATCACCAAAAATGAGTATAAAATATGGGTCTAAAAATGTATAGATTTTCGGCGTTTCATCTAACTTCTTTGAAATTTTGGCAACTTGATTTGCTAACATTGCGAAAGCATTAGATTCATGAATATTGGATACTTTCTTAGGATATACCCTCTCAGAAGACCATTGAAGATTATTAGTAATCATTTCTTCATATAAAGCATAAGCGTCATGAAATAATTTTGACATCAATGAACCACGAGCAGCGACATCGATAGTAGATCTAAGAGATCCAGCTAATCCATTTTTAAAAGTTTGAATTATTAACCAATTTGGTATAGCATGGTGTCGAAACTTTCTTAATAGTTCTTTAAATTGTCACTATGCTTCCTAAATAGATACCCTTCAAATTGAAAAAAAATGTAATATAATTTCTAAACTTCACAGTTTTTGAGCTGGAAAAAATTTAGCAAGGAATTTCTGCGCTTAATCACCCCAAGTTCTAATAGATCCAGGTGCTAACGAATGTAAACATATCCCTCAATGAGAAAGATAAAATTCTAAGCCTTATACCATCATTTGAAACACCATCATATTTAAATGTACGACACAATTTTAGAAAATTGGCAAGATGTTAGTTTGGATCTTCAGGTTTTGCTTCACCAACTTGATTATTTGATATCATTTGGATAATAATAGGTCTAAGTTCAAATGAATTAGCCACTATAGTAGTTTTTTGAATACTACAATGAAGTTCATCTACTGTAGGGTTTATATAATCTCTTAGAGGTCTAAATTCTTGATTAATTTAAGTATTTTGATTATTTTGGTCTGTATTTTCTTGAAATTTTTTGTCTTTTTCAATATTTTTGATTTTTTTGATTTCTCTAATAGCTCTTTCTAATTTAAAATTGTAGGGCACTAGTCGTTTAAAACCTGAACTACACATACATTACTACAAAACAACATAAAATAAAATAACGCAAACAAGAACTTAAATAAAAATATCACAATAATATTCCTATAATAAATCTAAAATTTTAAATAAGACTTTCGAAAAATATAAATTTGCTTTCTAAAAATTTCTTCACATTTTTTTATTCTCCCTAGCAACGACGCCTAAAACTTCATCTCGATCTTATATCGTAGTACAATGTATGCAATTATATTTTTTATTTTTTCTTAATTTCTTACTTTGAAACGACGCCAAAAACTTAACTTCGAAGCAAATAAAATGCAATTATTATATTTAAATATAGGATACTACGCAAGTATAAGACTTTTTTATTAAGCCCTAAATATCAAACCCACATGGAGAAATACAATATGTAACTAAATCAGAAGAAATTATATAACTATTTTGGAAAATATACTTGCTCAAACTATAGATGTTACAATAGGATTGAAAGTTCGATTCTTTTTTATATTGTTTTTTATAATTGAAAATAAAGTAAACAACTAATAAAATTTAACTAGATATTTGTAAGATGAAGGCAATATAAATAAAATAATTTTTGCCTTATCATGAATCAGTAACAAGCATAGAAATTCTGTTGTTGAATTATTCAAATTATGTTGTATAAAATAGGAGAAATAATATTCTTTACCCTTATTAGAGATACTATAAAAAATATTGGCTAATTTAAAGTTTGAATAGTCTTGATGACGCGCTACGTAGGGAAGATACTTGCTCTCACTTTAGTGTTCCCTGTTCTCACTCCACCTGGAGGCTAACATCTCGTATCAAAACCTAAAACTATAAACCAAATTGAAGGCTTTAACCTGTCACTATAAATTCCTCTAATTCTACACCCATCAAAGTTTATTTCCCTATTTATTTGCACTCAAACATATTAATTACATTCTCATCCATATAATGTCAGGTGATTTTTACCATTAGTTGACTAAGACAATACTATCTCGGATCTTACATGTTCTCACATAAAAAATTAACATTTTAATTGACTAAATCAATAAGTAAATGAAGTACAATGTTAAAAATTATCACAACTTGATCCAACATTAAAGATTAATACTTCACATAACTTTCAACCAATAATTAATCACTTAGCATTTTAAGGAAAAAGATAAAGAAAAATACTCAAAATTCATGGAGAAAACACAACCATACTTGAGTATGGAAGTAGAAATCTTTCAAATAAAAAATTAGTCTAAATTAGAACAAAATGTAGTCATAAAGATAAAAACTTATCTGAAATCCTTTCCCTCAAACTCTTGAAGTTCCTTTAAATCTCTTCTCTTCCTTTCTATTACAATACTCTCTACTCACACGCTACAACTCCTCTTTTTTTCTCTCCAAAAATATATCATAATTAATCTAAGAGAGAGATGTGTCGGTGGAGTCTAGAAGGGGAGGGGAGGGGGGGGGCGGTGAAAACTCTTTAATTCAATCCAAGTCCTTTTTCAAAAGGTGTCTTAGTATCTCTTCAAAATGTTTCCACATTCAATGAATTTTCCAAGGGTTGCATCCTTTAAAAGGCTAATTTAATGTATTTTCATGTCCATTAACCATTTCCAATGATTTCACCAAGACTTGCGTCCAACACCTCTTCAAAAATTTGTCCAAATTTATTGAATCACCAAGTAACTACCTCTGACACTTAAACGCGATCTACTTGGTGCTTAGGCACAGCCTTCTCAGGTTTACTGGCGCTTAAGCGCTAGTTCTAGGCACTTAGGGGCCACAGTTCTGTCAGATACCTTCTTCATTTTTTATCCAAATTTAATCCTTTTCATTCCTTTCACCATTTTTAATCCATTTCATAGTACCTGAAAAAAACACACAAACACCTTATACTAAAGTGCAATATCTCTAAAATAGGTTTAAAAATGTGTAATTAAATGCTCTATATTTTAGGTGTATCAGAGCTCAACACTAAATGACAGTTGGTGACCTTGTGGTAGAAAGACAAAAGCCAGGAGAAACCCTCTTGGATTACATTCTTCAAAAGAGGAACCTTTGCATGAAGTGTGAATGACAAATTAAAGTGAAACACTTTGTCAAGATCTTTCTTAAGATTATTCATTGACCAGTGAAATTCATGCTCAAAGTATTTACAATAAAGATGTTTGGTAAGCTTCTCTCAGGAAAGTAGTAAGGCCAAAGAAAAAAGAAAAATAGTTAATCCTTGCTTAGAAGACAACAAAGAAAATGCTTATGAAGACATTTGAGAAAAAATAAAGGAATAAAATGACAATTGATAAGGGCAAGAAACTAATCTTGGTACAACTTGAGCATAAAATACAATGACAAAATGCCAACTCATTACAACCTAATAAATCCTCAAAGATGAAGTTTAACCAATCATCCCAATAGCAGACAAAAAATAAAATAATGGTTGAGAGAATGAATAAAGAGTATCCATTCAAAACAGAAACCATGGAAAAGATATTCCATAGTATGTTTAAGATAAATTAATTCAAACTACCGGAAGCCAAAAAGTCATAAGAGGTTGGAGTGAGAGATCAACCCAACTATTGTGTCTATCACATGATGGTCAGACATAATTGAAGATTGTTTTTTTCTTCAAGGACTAGTTGGAGTACAATTTTCAGATAGTGAACATAGTCATCCCAAAATAATATAAGAGAAGAAGAGAGTATAAGGCTACAACTTAAAGAGCTCGACAATTTGGAAGGCAGACAATTACAGGATCATCAAAACTTGGAACTTTACCAGGCTAAGATGATGCATACACACAACAAATTGGTTTTTTTAAGAAATTTTCAAGTTAGTAACTTGGTCTTTGTACTTCAAAGACCTATTCTTGTTGATTACAAATTTGGTAGGAAGTTTGAACCAACTTGGGTGGGCTTATTCATTCTAAAAAAAACACTCAGGAAGATCTTACAAACTAGTTAACTACCAAGGAGAAGATTTTATGACCCAGATCAACGGCTAATTTTTGAAAAAATATTTTGCAACATAAAAATGATATATTTGCAAGATAACAAAATTCAAAACAAACGAATATAAAAAAATATGCTTTGGACTCCTTGCCTGAGATCTTTCATCAAATTTAGGATCATGTCTTTGAAAATCTTTGTCGCCCTTTAGGCAACTGTCAAATAAATCTCTCTTCTTTTCAAAAAAAAAAAAAAAAAAAAAAAGCAAAAAACAAAACAAAGCTTACCAACAATAAATAAATAACAAAATTCAACAAGACAAAATACTTTGATAAACATATAAATATGTGATAACTAACAACAAAATGATGAACTAACCAAACATTAGGCAAGGTGTAATTTTCTCAACGTGGAATATACCCAACAAATGTTTAAAAAGATCAAATAACTGAAAACAACATTTAACTAAACCAAGAACATGAAACTTTCACACACCTTTCATAATGGCAAGTTGGATATAAGGCCCTCACAAAATGACATCAAGGATCTGCTTTAGCCTAACTGTTCTCCCATAGACATTCCTTCTTATTGAAATAGGGACACGACATTCTGAGAAGTGGTATAAGACCTCCTTCAATGGAATACGACCCCTTTCTCTCTGGCTAGTAGGAAATAAGGCCCTCCTTGGATGAAAACATGACTTTCCTCTAGCTTACATGTTATACTCTTAAGTAGGAGCTTAGGCCATCAAAATTCCTTCCTAATGATAAATGGACATGACATTAACTTTAAGTTGAAAATTTGTTCAACCTCAACAGCGTCATTTGACAGAGAACATCGAATTAAATTACAGACCAGTGTTAGTTCAGACTCTGTTTCTAGAAGATTCAACAAATTTGGATGCTTTTTGAAGAGTTTTTGGATGCACCTATTGGAGAAGCGACTCTAGGTTTTATTTGTGGCCGAAATTGATCAGAAAATTGGCTCTTTTTGCCATTCCTCGCCACCATCCATTCTCTTACATACCATAAACTTTTCCATCTTCATTCCACCACCATTTTGGAGTCTATTAAAGATTTTTCTTTAAAAATTTAGAGTTTTTATGTTGAGATTAAGTGTGAATCTTTCTCTAAGAGTGTTAGAGAAGGAGAAAAGTGAGAGATTTCTTCTTCCTACATTTCCTAGGAAAGGCTACAAGGGATTTGCTTTGAGAAAGAGTTTCAGATAAGTGTTGTTTATTTTTTTATAGTGTTGTATGAACTTTCTTTTATATATAAAATTTTTGTTTTTTTGTATCTTTCTCATGAAGTCTGAGTAATCTCATTTATCTTACTCCCTACTCTGAGATATGATAGAATGAAGAGATAATATGGAGGTGCCAATGTTAAAATATAAAATAAATTATGATGATTTTTCAACTCCAAACTTACTTTACTTTTTGATCTGGTCAATTGAATTATTAAAATTATTTGTGAAACATATGATCCGAAAAATGGAGAATGAGTTCTACAACAAAGTGAGGATCACATTTGAATCCATGAAGGAGAATTTCATTCATGGAACTAAGTGCAAATAAATAAGGAAATGTATATTGTTGGGTGTAGATATGGAGATTTTAGGGTGACAGACTAAAATCCTCAATTCAGTCATAGTGTTTAAGAACAAAAGCGAGAGTTAGCCTTTAGGTGAAGGGAAGTGGGAACTCTAGAGTGGGAGCCAGTATCCTCATAGCTTAGCCATGAATTTAAGTACTAAACCTGGGATTAACCAATAATTTTCTATAACACTGTATTAGGGTAGAGAATTAAAACTGCTCCTATTTAGCACAATACATATTAAATCCATTTATCTCATCTCATTTTACCAAAATCTCGTTGTAGTGGGAAAGATGCTTTTTCACATAAGAAATCTTCATCATGTAAAATTAGTTTAATAGTTTAGTAGTTACTTTTTAAACTTTACATTGCAGTTTTGCTACTAGTTAAATAATTTAATTTTGATGATATCTTAACTTTCAAAATTAGTGAAAGTAATTTCATTTTACTTTCTGTGAATTTCCTAGTTAGTTTAACATTTTAAATTTAAACCTTCCCCGTGGGATTGATATTTGGGGCTTAAATAGAAAGTCCTTTATTACTTGATAATGATACATATAATTTCTTAAAATCCTAACATTCACTGCTTAAATTTCTTATTTATAAAAGATTGCATCAAGCTTTTGGCACCGTTGCATAGCGAAGTCAACTTTATATATTTTGCACAACTATATTTCATCGTGGGATCAATACAACATCCTTTCTCTCTGGCTAGTTAGATATAGTGCCCTTGAAAAAAATCATGGCTTTCCTTTATCTTCCCTTGTCTCCATTTAGTTAGCATGTAAGTCCATCGAAATTCCTTCCTAACATTTTGAGGAGTAGTATAAGACCTCCTTCAACAGAATATCTAGTTGGATGTAGGGCCCTCCTTAAACTGAGTCATAGCTTTCCTATAACTTAAATGTTCTCCTCTTAGTTTTTTTGTAATGCCCATCAACATAGCATCCTAATGAATTAGGAACATGCCATTAAATTCCAAGAATTGGTATAAGACATCCTTCAATGGAATATGAGAACACTTTCTCTCTAACTAGTTAGATGTAAGGCCCTCCTTAAATGTTTTCACAATTTTCCTCTAGCTTACTTGTTCTCATCTTAATTAGGATGTAAGTCCATCAAAATTTCTTCTTAATGAAACATGGACAAAAATCTTTGATAAGTAGTATAAGAACTCCTTTAATGGAATACAAAAATCCTTTTTCTGAAGCTAGTTGGATGTAAGGGCCTCTTTAAATGAATTCACAGCTTTTTTCTAGCTTACAAGTTCTCCTCTTAGATAGGATGTATGGCTAATAAACATTCCTTTCTAATGAAATGTGGACACGACATTTAATTTCAAGAAGCGGTACAAGACCTCCTTCAATGGAACTGTTGAGTAGATAAGTATGATAATATTTAATTATGATTTACAAATTTTTATTGATGAATTTGCACTTAAAGAGAAGGTATTTTTATGTTTTTTATAGATACAATAGGTAGTGGAAGTGATGAAATATGGAGGGTACTTGGAGTAAAGGAGCATATTAAGGTTGGGAGCTGATACACCTAAAATATATAGAGTTTTTAGACATATTTTATACCTATTTTTGAGATATTGCACTTTAATGGAAGGAATTTGCTTGTTTTTTTTTCAAGTACAAGTAAAAAGGTGAAAAATACTAAAAGGAGTGAAAAAGGATCAAATTTTGAACAAAAAGGTGAAAATTGTGCAAAAGTGTTTTGGTACCTAAGCGCCAGATCCAGTGTTTAAGCATTGGTGAAATAGAGAAGGCCGAGCCTAAGCGCCAGAGGCCCTGCTCTTAAGTGCCAAAGACAGTTATGTGACAGATTACTTCATTTTATTGAATTTTGAAGGGACATTTGAGATATTTATCGGCTAAAGAGGGTGGTTATGACCACTAGAAATGAAAATATTTTTAAAAGACTTATGAAAGGAACCATCTTTTGGAGAATACATCAAATTGGGACACATTTTGAAGAGTTATTAAGGCACGACTTAGAGATTTATAAACAAGGAAGTTGAGACTTTTTGAAGTGTGCTTGAAAGTTCTGAAAAGTGTTGGAAAGGGAGAGAGTTTTGGAGAGATTTTCAGGCACCCCAAGTTTAATTTTTCCTTTATGTTATTAGTTTTATTGTGAGAGTCAAGAGTGTTGTAAATGAGAAGAGATTCAAAGGAACTTGAAGAGTTTGGTGGAGGATTTGAGATAAGTTTTTATCTTTCATTATTAGACTACTTTTGGTTTTAATCAAATTTCATGTTGGTTTAACAATGATTTCTACTTTTAAACTAAAGTGTGGTTTTGTTTTCTCCATGGATTCTGAGAAGTTTTCTTTATTTTTCTCCATAAAATGATAAATAATTAAAAGTATTTGATGGAAGTTGTGGAGAGTATTGATCTTTAATGTTGGGAGAAGTTGTGATGATTTAAACCCATGTACTTTTTCTTATCTAGATATTAAAATTGGTTGTGAAAACAAGTAAGAACAGAGCTGATATTGTCTCAGTCAACAATTGAAAAGAATCACATGAGGTCGTATGAATGAGAATGTAATTCATATGATTGAGTGCAAATAAATAGAGAATCTTTGATGGGTGTAGAGTTAGAGAATATTAAAGTGACAGGTTAAAGCCCCCAACTTGGTTTTTTATTTTAGGTTCTCATACAAGATGTTAGCCCCAAGGTGGAGGGAATCGAGGGAACTCTAGAGTGAGAGCTGGTTTGTTCCCTGCCTAGCCGGTCTTCAGAACTATTCGAACTTTAAATTAGCCAATGTTCTTTATAGCATCTCTAGTAAGGGTAAAGAATATTATTGCTCCTATTTACCACAACAAAATTTGCATACTTCCACAACAAAATTCTTATACTTATTACTGATTCATGATAAGGAGAAAGATATTTTCATATTCAGTGCTTCTATTTTACATAAACTCAAGTTATCTTTAGAAGTTTTATTGTTTTGTCAAAATATCAAAAATACCAAAAAGAATTGAATTTTACTTATTGAGAAAATATCTATAGTTTAAGTAATTATCTTTTTAAAAATAGAAAGTTTGTGCATATTTCATATTTTCCTAGTAGGTTCGATATTCAGGTCTTAATCAAAAAGTCATATATTACTTCATAACGATACGTATACTTGCGTAGTATCCCTATATATATATATATATATATATATATATATATATATATATATATATATATATATATATATATACACATATATATATATGTATATATATTACAAAGTTAAATTCTTATTTTCTCCACGATCAAGTTTTTGGTTCTCTTGTAAAGTAAGATTACATAAGTGGACAAATCATTAAATTCATTATTATACTGTTGCATATAAGCAGTTTCGGGATCAAGTTTTTCGTGCTGTTGCTGGGGAAAATTTCAAAAATTTATTGACAGTAAAATTTCTATTTTAGAAAGTCTTAATTAAAATTTAAAAGTTATTGTAGGAATATCTTATTATATATTTTATTTTTTGTGTGTTTTAAAGTATTTGATTTTTATGTTAGTATGTGTAGTTCAGGTTTTGAAGGACTAGTGTCCCATGATTCTGAATTAGAGAGAACTGTTAAAAAAATCAGAAAAATATAAAAAAATAAAAATTTTGAAAAATCTAAAAAAATTATAGAAATGACAAACCAAAATAATCAAAATGCTGAAATTCATCAAGAACTTAGAGCTTTAAGAGATTATGCCAATCTTACGATAGATGAACTTCATTGTAGTATTCAAAAACCTAATATAGTGCCTAATTCATTTGAACTTAAACATACTATTATCCAAATGGTATTAAATAATCAGTTTACAGGATCACCAATTGAAGATCCAAATTTACATCTTGCCGATTTTTTAGATTTAGCGCCACATTAAAATACGATGGTGTATCAGATGATGCCATAAGACCTGTTATTTTTTTTCTCACTAAGGGATAAAGCTAAGATGTGGTTGAATTTGTTAGCACCTGGATTTATCAGAACTTGGGGTTATTTAGCACAAAAATTCCTTGCTAAATATTTTTCATCCTAAGAACCCGCAAAGCTTAAAAATGATATTATATCTTTTAATCAGTTTGAAGGGGAATCTATTTATGAAGCATGGGAACGATTTAGAGAACGTTTAAGAAAGTGTCCACACCAAGCTATGCCATATTGGTTAATAATTCATTTTTTTTCATAATGGGTTAGTTGGATCGCTTAGATCTATTCTCGATGACGTTGCTGGTGGTTCGTTGATGTCAAAACATTTCATGATGCTTATGCTTTAATTGAAGAAATGGCTACCAATAATTTTCAATGGTCTTCTGAGAGGGTGAATCCTAAGAAAGTAGTCAATATTCATGAATTTGATGCATTTACTATGTTAGCAAATCAAGTTGTTACAATTTCAAAAAAGTTGGACAAATTTGGAATGAATTTTTCTCAATCTATTTCCATGATTGAAAAGAATTCATTAGGTTAAATGGTAGATTTCCAAGCATCATTATAAACTTTGAATATCATAAGTAACAAGCAGATAACCCATATTCAAATTATTATAATCCAGGTTGGAAGAACCATCCCAACTTCAATTGGAATAATACTACGAGTGGTAATAATCAGCCATGATGGAACAATTAGGGAAACCCATTGGTAAACTGGAACAACCAAGGGGCTAATAATAACTATAGATCTACTTATCCTTCAAGTTTCAGCAGTAATGCAAAATTTAAAGAGAAGAAGTTGTCTATAGAAGAAGTGGTTTTACAAATGGGAAATCAATTACAAAGTCAAGGAGCTACAATTAGAAATATTGAGAATCAACTTAGATAAATCGCAAATACATTGAGTAATAGATCCCAAGGAACACTTCCTAGTAATACTAAAACAAATCCGAAAGAGTAGAATAAAAAGCAAGTAAAAGCCGTTCAACGTAGAAGGTAAGGTTCGAGAATGAAACTGAAGTTGAGAGAAAAGAATTTGAAGAATCAAAAGAGGAAGCTCCAAAAGATTCTGAAAGACCTATTTCTCCACTTAAAGTTAGCTTAGAAAAACCACCACCACCATTTCCTAAGATACTTCGTCAACAAAAGTTAGATAAGCAATTTTCAAAATTTCTAGAAATTTTTAAGAAGCTTACAATTAATATTCCATTTGCTGAAGCCATAGAACAAATGCCGAGCTATGTAAAGTTTATGAAGGATATTCTCAACTGGAAAAGGAAGTTTGAAGATAACGAGTGTTGCACTTAGTGAGGAAAGTAGTGCAATTTTTTAGAAGAAGCTTCCTTAAAAGCTTAACGATCCTGGTAACTTTACAATTCCATATGCGATAGGAGACTGATTTTATGGGAAAGCTTTATGTGATTTAGATGCAAGCATTAACCTTATGCCATTATCAATATTCAAAAGATCGGGATTTGGTGAAATAACCCCTACTACTGTAACTCTGCAGTTAGTAGATCATTTGATAACTTATCCTAAAGGAGTTATAGAAGATGTCCTAGTGAAAGTGTATCATTTTAACTTTCCTAGTTATTTCATTATGTTGGATATGGAGGAAGATAAAAAAGATACCTATCATTTTGGGGAGACCTTTCCTAGCCATAAGATAAGCAATGATAGATGTGCAGAAAAGGGAATTAACTTTGTGCGTCAATGATCAAACTATTACTTTTAACATTTCAAGATCAATAAAATATCCTGCAAAAGGTAAAGATGATGAATGCTATAGAATGGATGTTATAAGATATCTGAGTGAATGCCATTTTAAAATTAATTATGAAGAAAAATCAGAAGTAAAAGATTTGGAACACAAGTAAGAAGAGGAATTAGATCAACATGAAGATCTTTTAAGGAAGATTCAAGCTATGTTAAAGAAAGTTTTAAAATTTTGGACACGTTAGAAAAAGATAAATCATTTTGTCCATCAATAGAAAAACCTCCAAAACTTTAGGTAAAATTGCTCCCTTATCATTTAAAATATGCCTTTTTAGGAGATTCCTCTAATTTACTAGTTATAATTTCCTCAAAGTTAACAATGAAAGAAGAAGAATGGTTGATGAAAATTCTGAAAAATTTTAAGAAAGCCTTTGGATAGACAATAGCTAATATTAAAAAAATCAGTCCTTCAATTTGTATGCATAGAATTCATATGGAAGAGAATTGCAAACCCAAGGCTGATCCCCAAAGGAGTTTTATGCATACTTTGGCAGGACCAGTCTTTCAATTTGTATGCATATAATTCATATTCTGATATTTTATGTCCTAATTTATGGAATAGAAATCATAAATTGTAGGATCTACTTTCAATTTGTATGCATAGAATTTATCAGAACATGGTATGAAAGTAGATCCTGTAAGTTACCTTATCCAACAAATTTAAAGGAAATTAGGAGTTTTTTAGGACATGCTGGATTTTATAGACATTATATTAAAGACTTTTCAAAAATTGCTAAGCCCTTATGCCATTTATTGGAGAAAGACGTAATTTTTAATTTTAATGAAGATTGCCTAAAAGCTTTTGAGTTATTAAAATAAAATTAGTCACTGCACGAATTATAGTTTCACCAGATTGGGGAAAACCTTTTGAACTGATGTGTGATGCTAGTGTTTATGCTATTGGAGTTGTTTTAGTACAAATATATGATAAAATTTTTAAAGTAATTTACTATGCTAGTAAAACTTTTAATGAAACCCAAATTAATTTTACAACAACCGCAAAAGAGTTATTAGCAATAGTATATGCTTTTGCTAAATTTAGATCATATTTAGTTGAAACTCATTGCATAGTGCATACAGATCATTCTGCTATTAAGTACTTAATGAAAAAGAAGGAGGCTAAACCAAGACTTATAAGATGGATTCTTCTTTTGCAAGAATTTGACTTTGAAATAGTAGATAGGAAGGGAACTGAAAATCAAATTGCTGATCATTTGTTCAGGCTTCAGTTAGAAAGCACTCTATTTTAAAAAAGAAATTAATGAACATTTTCTAGATGAAAAATAGTTCAACATTAATGAGTGGCGTGTTCCGTGGTATGCTGATTCCCTACTTAATGCTTATGCACAGTATATCAATAGTTCTGATGTTATTTTCACTTATATTTCCTTATTTTGCAACAAAAACAAAAACTTGATCCTGAAGAAAAATAAGAATTTAAATTTTTAATTTATATATATTTATATTGGGATACTACGCAAGTATACGTATCATTATCAAGTAATATAAGACTTTTTAATTAAGACCTGAATATCGAACGCACAGGGAAGACTGCAATATGTACTTTTTAGAAAGTTTTTTTTATTTTTAAAAAGACAATTACTTAAAGTAAAAATTATTTTTGCAGCAATTTAAAATTTAAATATTTTTTGGTATTTTTGATATTTTAACGAAACAGTAACAGCTTAAAAGGATAACTAAAGTTTTTGTAGAAGAAAGTACTTAATATGAAAATAGCTTTCTTCTTATCATGAATCAGTAATAATTATAGAAATTCAATTTCGGAAGTAAGCAAATTATGTTGTGCCAAATAGGAGCAATAATATTCTTTACCCTTACTAGAGATGCTATAAAGAACATTGGCTAATTTAAAGTTTGAATAGTTCTGAAGACCGGCTAGGCAGGGAAGATACTAGCTCTCACTCTAGTGTTCCATCGATTCCCTCCACCTAGGGGCTAACATTCTCGTATCAGAACCTAAAATAATAAACTAAGTTGGGGGATTTAACCTGTCACTTTATAGTCCTCTAACTCTACACCCATCAATGAATATTTCCCTATTTATTTGCACTCAATCAAATGAACTACATTCTCATTCAAACAACCTCATGTGATTCTTTCCAATTATTGACTGAGACAATACGAGCCCGGTTCTTACATGTTCTCACAATAAATTTTAAAATTTGGATTTGTCAAATCAAGAAGTAAATGAAGTGCATAGATTTAAATCATCACAATCCACAACTTCCATCCAAAACTTAATTACTTATCATTTAAAAAAAAGATAAAAAAACTACTCAGAATCCATGGAGAAAACAAAACCACACTTTAGTTTAAAAGAATAAATTATTGTCAAACCAACCAAAAGTCTCGATTAAAACCAAAAGTAGTCTAAAACAAAAAGATAAAAACTTATCTCAAGTCCTCCACCAAACTCTTGAAGTTCATTTGAATCTCTTCGCTTTTACAATCATTCAAAACAAAATAATAAAAAGGATAAAGTAAATAAAAAGTGGTTCATGAAAATCTCTCTGAAATAACTCCCTAGAGAAGAACTCTCAAAACTTGCCAATATTTTCAGGACTCACACTTTTTTTTACCTTTTCAGGACTCTTTTCTAAATCCTCTCTTCTTTCTTTTATAGTTTTTCAAGAGGTGCCTTGGGATCTCTTCAAAATGTGTTTTGATTCGATGTATTTGCCCAAGAGATGCATCCTTTCATGACATTTTTTGTCCATGGTGGTTACAACCACCTATTAAGCCAATGGGTACCTCAAAAACCTCTTCGAAATTCATGAAAGCTGATTTTACTCGTCTAGTAACTGCTACTGGAGCACTTTTGCACAATTTTTCACTTTTTTGCTCCAAATTTGATCTTTTTTCACTCCTTTAAGCATTTTTTCCTTTTTCACTTATATCTGTAAGAAAAACACAGAAATACCTTCCATTAAAGCGCAATATCTCAAAAATTGGTATAAAAATATGTCTAAAAATACTATATATTTTAGGTGTATCAAAATCCCCTAAACTTAAAATTTTACTTGTCCTCAAGTGACACTTCAATCTTAAAAAAAAACAAATATGTATGATATGTATATGATTTTCTTTAGTAGTTACCAAAATTTAGATTCAGAAATATAGTAGTCTAATTTAGAAAAAAATAATTAGTAAATGAAACCAACTAAAAGTTTGAAAATTTTTAATCTTAAGATCTATGAAAATATGAGTTCCTATCTAATTTAGAAATATTGTAAGTTCTCTAAATTTAGATTTTAGTTCTTTTATTTCCTCTACTTATAAATTTTTATTAAAAATAATTTTACTCACTATATTATATTTATAAGCTTAAGATTTTTTCAAGTCTTATACTTTAAAAAGATCAAATGTAGAACCAATTTTTGATTAGGCGCTAATCCTCAAGTCTTATACATTTCTTTTCTATTTCTTTTCTTTTTCTTTCCTTTTCTTTTTCTTTTCTTTTTCTTTTCTTTTTCTTCCTCTTTTTTTTTCTTTTCTTTTTTTTCATTTTTAGGCAAGGATTACTATATCTGGATAGGCCTTCGATTTTGAATTCCACTTCTCCTTTTCTAAAGTATCGTGTTGATATAAAACTTTTACTTCTAAATATAATAATAGTTTGAAAATCATTTTAATAAAAGAAATTTAAGAATTAAAAATAAAACTCTAAATTATCTAAATTTTTCAAAAATACATCTTTTCTTACTAAAGATAGTCACTTATATTAATTATTTTCTTTACTAAAAATTTTTAACTTAAAGTTTTTCTTCATTACTTAAAATTTTAACTAAATTTTCTTACTTATTTATAAAATAAAATTTTACTTCCTTAATGTAACTTCATATACATAATCAATTTTTCTTTTAAAATTCAAATTCATTTGTAGTTCATTTGAGAACAAATAAAATTCAAATTTTGAAAATGTTTTTCATCCCTCTCCCAAACTTAATTTTTTTTAACAGATTAAATAGTTTAGCATTAGATAATTATTTAGGCAGGAATGAAAATTGAAATAACATGCTAACAGCAATTTTTAAATCCTAATTATACAAGTATAAAACTAAAGATAGGAGTAAAATTAATTTTGATCAAATTTTCTAACATTTTATTTTAGTATAACATGTAGAGATTCAATAGACTTCTAAACAGTGGGTATAAAAGCAAACAACACACTAACATGATATAAGAAAAATACATGGTAGTTGTTTCTGAATTTTAAAATTAAGATCTAAGCTAGCAAGATTGTTAACTTTTTTTAAGAAAAAAAGACATGTAATTAAGTTAAGTTCTAAACTAACCAATCCACGGTACTAAAAATAAAAATAGTTACTACCCTAAAATTTTAAAAACAAAATACTATCTAACACAACAATCAAAACAATAATGCAACATAAAAATTGAAAACACAACATAAAACATAGTCCACAACATCACATAACTGCATCTGTAGTAGTACTACATCACAGAGTCTATAACAAAACACAAACATTACAATAAATCAAACCAAATCAAGTCCAACACATCATCTCTCATCTCTACTCTTCTATACTCTCAGAATCACCACTATACCATTTTTCCTTAGGCTTATAGTCAGGATAATGAGGATATTGAGGAAATACTACTCCTGGGTCACCTATAATCAGGCCCTCCAGAGCTGGGTATAATTTCACCCCAAAGTCACTCTTTCTCCTATTATACCTATTTCTATGATTAGCAAATTATTCTAGATTTTGAACTTTATCAGCGGTAAAGTAGATATGAGTCGTCATCTTATGTAATAACTGTTCTTGAGTCTCAGTTGACTTACCTCAAGATGTAGAAGCACGTGAAGTAGATGGTCTTGATGAAGATGCAGCAGACATCTCTAATCCATAGCTCATGGAAAATCCTCCTCTCCAGCCAAAAAGTGAATGCTCCGAATAAGTCTTCACATTCACTTTCTTAATGAGCTTCAAAGGCAACAAAACTTCCTCCCAACTATCATACTTTACTCTAGACTGCTCGCATAAAGAAAATATCAAGGAAGTAAATCCCATTCCTGCAGTCGTAGTAGTAGCAACAGAATTGATGATAGTGTGATAGATCAAAGCCCATATGTTGTCGGGCTTTCCCTCATGAATACAATAATTCAACATCGCTCTTTCTCTAGTCACATCACTGAGATGATTTGTAGAAAGCAGACAAGCAGAGATAAAATAGTGTCAAGCCTTTGATGGTGCACACAACTTTGACCTTAGAAAATTTACTCTCCTCTCATTTGTAATCTTCCAAAGTCCTCCTCCAACAGTCAAATAAGATATGATGTCATCCAATTTTGCTTCCGTAGGACTATAATTTGCATAAAAACACAAAGTATCCAGTGGTAAATGGTAAAACAAGTTGATTATCTCTGGTGTAAAAGGTACAAACTTCCATTAAACCATTACTCGATCGTCCTCAGCCTCTGGGAGATTTGCATAAAACTCCCTTACAACAGAAATTACAGTGATAGCAGAGAAACAACAAAACTATTCCCACTATCGGCAGACTATCAAGGCCTCCACTTCTCCACCTTGAATTTTAAAACATCGCTTCTAAATCAATTTTTTTGTTCGTAGAGCGTCACTATATCGATCTTGAGCTTTTGAACTGAAAATTTTGCTCAAATTAATTGGGCTCTTTCATTTGTTCCTATTCATTCTTGGTGTCATTCTGCAAATTTGATAAATTCCAAAAATAAGTTTAAAAATCAACTTTAAATCACTAAACTAAACATCCAAAAGCACTAACTAAACTTCTCAAGCATTTTCCATAGATTTTTCTTAACTTTTCACCGTGAATAGTAAATTTTTGAAATCTTCCAAATGTGCTTA
This sequence comes from Phalaenopsis aphrodite, assembly GCA_003013225.1. Lineage (NCBI taxonomy): Eukaryota > Viridiplantae > Streptophyta > Magnoliopsida > Asparagales > Orchidaceae > Phalaenopsis > Phalaenopsis aphrodite. The sequence continues at coordinate 91,324 of NEWO01000242.1, read as the reverse complement.
AAATATATGGTGAAAATCCAAAAATTTTGCATGGGAGTAAAGGTCTTACCTCAAAGAAATTGGATCTAGCAAATCTCACTTGATTCCACAAAGACATCTCCAAATTTCACTTGCCCTAGCCCACTAAATCGTGAACTCGGGTTGGGGAAGACAATAGAAGGCGTTAAAAATGGAAATTTCAGACTAAAAATTCACTTTTAATCGTTCACAAACTTGTTTTCGTGAACCTGCGCTTAAGCGAGGGTAAGTGGTGCTTAGGCGCCTACCTCTCGGGTAGGCTCGCGCTTAAGCCCGAGATGTGGCGCATAGGCACCAGTGCACAATTTTTGAAACTTTTAATTTCAAGAAAAATGCACTATTAGCCTAAGTAAACCACCCCTAAAAGGACTCATAGCACTTAAATGACTATTTTTACTTCATATAACTCCCTTCTCTCTCAAAATTCTCCATACTAATTAATTCAATTTGAGACTAAAAATAACACAAATTTTCACAAAAATAAACTTATATTAATTCACAAAAAAGTACAAACACATTTAACACTTAGTTCTCTCTCCAAATAGTCTTGGATGACAAAAATTTTTTAAGTACAAAACACTTAACACACATTTATAATTAAACACGTAAGTGACACAAACACTAAACACAAGACATAAACACTAACACACTTAAAAACATGATTCAAAACACAAAATTCTTAATACTTAACTTAATGCCACTCTTCATTAGAAGGAACAAATTCTTGTCTCTCAGTAGTCTCTCCAGGAATATAGAGTTGATAAAACAGATGGTGGTGACGAGCTCTAGTACTGTCATCTTCAATCCACTTTTGCTTAAGGAACATCGCCTTATCCGCTTCCTCTACATAAATGGTATGGTTAAATTCATCTTAAGTTTCCATCGAATATGTTCTAGATGAGAATGCAATTTAAGCACCTTAGTCTCTAATTACAGATATAGTGTTCTCCATCTGATTGATCTTCTTTGATATCCCTTCAATACTAACAGCTAAGAAACTGTTATACATCTCCTATGAACTTTGACTAATGAACTTCTTCCTCAAGGCTTCTTCCTTCTTCTTCAAATCCATTTCCCATGAAGACATTTTCTCTAAATCTCTCTTTTTCTTAGACTTTTAAGGCTAAAAATAATCTGGGGTGAAATTCCTTCACAAACCTCTTCTATTTATAGGCCTAATTCCCCCTCATAACTTCTAGGCACGACTTGAAACTGCCAAGACACGTTTATTCCAACTAAATTGCAGTTACACCTTCTAGAAATCAAAATTTGCACATATGATTCAATTGTCGCACTTAAGCGCCTGTGCACATTTTTGCACCAGTCAACTTAACGTCCAAATTCTCATTCTAACATGTCTAGATCACTAAATAAAGTCTAAAAATCATTACTAGCACATAATAAACTCAAAAATACTACTCTAAATTTCTTAATCAAACTCAAAACAATAATCAAAGAAAAAACACACTGATAATTATGGGTTGCCTCCCATAAAGCGCTTGGTTTTACGGCGTCAGCCCAACGTAACCAGTGCTCATTATGGTTGACCCAACGTCATTCCATCATTATATTTATGTTGATCCCTTATATAATAAGGTTTCATTCTATGTTCATACACTTTAAAAATTTTCTCCGAATTTGGATCTTTAATATCCACAGCTCCATAAGGATAAACTTTTATCACAACAAATGGGTTCATCCACCTGGACTTAAGTTTGCCTGGAAATAATCTTATCCTTACATTATATAGCAAAACTTGTTGCCCTAACTAAAAATTTTTAGTAAGAATCTTTCGATCATGCCACATTTTCATCTTTTCTTTATAAATCTTCGCACTCTCATAAGATTCATTCCTTATCTCTTCAAGCTCATTTAATTGTAACATTTTTTTCTCATCAGCATCTTTTAAATTATAATTGATCTCTTTAATAGCTTAATATGCTTTATGCTCAAGTTTAACTAGTAAGTGACAAGCCTTCCCAAATATTAGCCTATATGGGAACATTCCTATAGGAGTTTTATATGCAGTCCAATAAGCCCACAAAGCATAGTCAAGTTTGACTGACCAATCCATTTTTTTTTATTCACAGATTTTTTCATAATTCTTTTAATTTCCCGATTGGATAATTCTGCCAAACCACTTGTCTGTGGATGATATGTAGTATCAATCCTACGATTTATTTGATATTTCTTTAATAACTTCTCCATAATGGCATTTCTGAAATGACTCCCCCCATCAGTAATGATAACTCTCGACATCCCAAATCTACAAATATGTTCATTTTCAAAAATTTTGCAGCACTTTGAGCATCACATCGAGGTAAAACAACAGCTTCTATCCATTTGGATACATAGTCCACTGCTAAAATAATATATAATTTTTTGAAAGATGGTATAAATGGTCCCATGAAATCTAATCTCCAAACATCAAATATCTTAAATTCTAGCATATAATTGAGGGGCATCTCATTTCTTCTAGATATATTGCCTACTCTTTGACATCTATCACAAGTTTTGATAAAAGTATTAACATCTATAAATATTGTAGGCTAATAAAATCTTGATTGTAGAATTTTGTATGTTGTTTTATCAACACCAAAATATCCCCCAAAATTAGAATTATGATATTTTTGGATAATTTCATAAGTTTCATCTAATGGTACACATCTTCCAATGATCAGATCTTTTCCTTGTTTATATAAATATGGGTCATCTCAAAAATAAGTCTTAGCTTCAGAAATAAATTTCCTCATTTATTGGTATGTCATTCCATAGGGTATTAGGTCTTCAGAAATAAAATTCATGTTGTTATGTCATTCCATAGTTCACAATATTAGCATACCACGGAACACGCCACTCATTTACAGTGAACAATTTTTCATCTAGAAAATGTTCATTAATTTCTTTTTCAAAATAGAGTGTTTTTTCTCATTCAAAACTGGACAAATGATCAGCAATTTGTTTTTCAGTTCCCTTCCGATCTACTATTTCAAAATCAAATTCTTGTAAAAGAAGAATCCATCTTATAAGTCTCGATTTAGTATCCTTCTTTTTCATTAAGTACTTAATAGTAGAATGATCTGTGCACTATACAATGAGTTCCAATCAAATATGATCTAAATGTATCAAAGGCATATACTATTGTTAATAACTCTTTTTCAATTATTGTATAATTAATTTGACTTTCATTTAGAGTTTTATTAGCAAAGTAAATAACTTTGAAAATTTTATTATATCTTTATCCTGAAACAACTCCAATAACATAATCACTTGCATCACACATAAGTTCAAAAGGTTTTTCCCAATTTGTTGAAATTATAATTAGTGCACTGATTAATTTTTCTTTTAATAATTTAAAAGCTTTTAGACATTCCTCATCAAAATTGAAATTTGCATGTTTCTCCAGTAAATGGCATAAAGACTTAGCAATCTTAGAAAATTCCTTAATATATCGCCTGTAGAATCCAGTATGTCCTAAAAACTCCTAATTTCCCTTACATTTGTTGGATAAGGTAAATTAACGATCACTTGAATTTTAGCAGGATCTACTTTCAAACCATTTTTTGATATTTGAAGACCTAATATAATTCCTCCTACTACCAC